>JABUQX010013010.1:0-27500 GCA_015478945.1 Trachelipus rathkii | reverse complement strand
GAAAGCTGAAAACTTATTTTAGCAGGAGCTTAAACCTGGTGAAAAGCCCACAGCATATCTTAGCAGAATTAAAGCATCGTTAGGAGTCCGCAGTTATCAATGGCTTCTACATCAAATGAAAACCTTATGAAGCAGATGTTTCTTCGTGTTCTACCTGAGGATCTGGTACCGTTATTAACGGTATTGAAAGGGGATGCGGATATTCATAAATTGGCTGAAGCAGCTGTCGTGTTCATGGAATCACAACGTCATAAGTCAAAACCTTATCCAGATTATTCAGTCAATGCTGTGACTCCATTCGTCCCTACCAGGGCCAGTGATCCCCAGCTTAGGAAAGAAGACCACATTTCACGGCAAGATTTGGCTCAAATTTCTAGTCAAATTAGTGAACTGTTCCAGAGGTTTGAAGCCCTAACATATCAAGTGAATCAATTGGATCTACAGATGTCTCGTAATGATAATGGTTGGAACAGAGGTCGCTCTCCTGGCTGGGACAGAGGTCGTTCTATCCTTCGTCGATCATCTTCAGGATTTAGAAAGGATGGACCCCCTTTGCTACTACCATTTCACATTCCGTGAAATGGCTAACAGGTGTCAAGGAGGCACTTGCAAAATGGCTCATTTGGTGGCACAAGCGCTATCACAAAACAATGCTGGACCTACTTCCCTACCTTCGCAGGGAAACTAAGTCTTGGGGTGGTGTTACGACCCTGTACAAAGAAAGTGCGTTTTAACCCGGTGGTAACAGAAAATTTGTAAGTACAAAACTAGTTTTAACAATATAGAACGTATTAGGGAGGAAAGCTACCCCCAACCAAACTCAAATAATAATTACAACAGTATAGGTAAAAATGTTGATACGATTTTGCATGCTAATAAAAATAATATCCAGGTTCATGTTCATTCGAGTGAAAATGCAACTAATGGCGTAGAACCATCTGTTTTATGCAAGAGAGCTTTTCAGTTGAGTGAAAATGAATCTTGGTATAGGGAAAATTTGATTTCCTCCGATAACACTGGTCAACACCGAAAAAATTTCCGAATTCAAAATTGTTATTTCCTAAGCATTTCAACATGGAGAAAACGAAAATGATCTTGAAAATTTCGAATTAGCTCGTCGTTTCCAGATATTGCCACTTATGAAATTTGGCGGTTGGTTTGGAATATTTCTGTGATGAATCATAATTGGTACTTTATTATTAGGAATAGAAGCACATAGTAGTTATGATTAATGTAAATATAAAAGAATTTATGTAAAGTAATGAAATACATATATTACCTTTTAATACACAATGTAAATATATGTAAGTATATGGTGAGGCATGGTAACGTTACAAATGTACAGACAGCAATTGGGAATCCTACAGTTCGTGTCCATCCTAGCCTGCACTATATATTTTATTCCACTCTCTGCTATATATATACTCTATACTCTCTCTCTCTCTCTATATATATATATATATATATACTACTATATACTCTCTCTCTTTCTCACTATATACTCTACTATATATATATATATATATATATATATATATATATATATATATATATATATATATATATATATATATATATATATATATATATATATATATAATGAGAATTGTGCAGACAGAAATTTTCAGTTCTGGCAGTTATTTCTTATGAACTTTCGTTTAACTATAACGAAATGTAAAAAAATATTTTATATAACTTTCAACATAAAATCTTACATTTAGTACAACGCCACTTCATGAACATGTGGAAAATCATCATCGAAAGGAATATATAAATAAAAATTTTAATAATAGTAAAAGAGAGTCTTGTATTTTCTATCTAGAACAAGGAAAACCACAAAAGAGCAATAGATCAAAGCCGTGAGATAAGTGAGTTTTAAGGAGAGTTTCTCCCCAAAAAGATTTGGCATATCAATTCATCTGAAAATAATGAATTTTATCGCAATGAGTAACCAGCCATTCACAGTCACAGAAGAGAAGGGATTCATAGAACTTATTGCCCATCTTCAACCAAAATATCTTATTCCTATAGTAGAAAATATTTTGTAGAGAAGATGTTACCAACTTCATACAGTAATTGAGATCAGCGGTATTCGAGAAGTTCTCTAAGGCTGATCAGATAACTACAGATATATAGAGAGCTAAATAATTCAAACGAGTCATTTATTTCTAACTGCACTCTGGCTTACCAGCGAGTTTGAAAAAATGGACTGTGTACTCCATTGCAAGTATTTCCCAGGTTCTCATTCTGGATTTAAAATCACTATGAATTTTGAAATTATGATGAATAATCTGGAAATTCCTCCTAACAAAATCCATTTGATCCATCGAGATGAAGCATATAACATGAAACTTGCAACTGATTTAGCAGGATGTACAAGTTTCTCTTGTTTTACTCATAAACTTCAATTTGTTATTAAAGATGCCGTATTTTCTCAAAGAACAGTGTGACTTAATAAAGAAATGTAGGAATATTTGTACACATTTCAATCATTCCAGTTTTTAAGCTGTAATGAACTTAAAAGAATACAAAGAGACTTGGATCCACATCTTGCAAGCCCAATTATGCCAATTCAAGATGTTAATACAAGGTAGAATAGCACAAATTTGATTCTAGAAAGAATTGAATGTTTGAACAGACCTCTGCAAGTTTATATTATATGAGAAAAATACTACAGTGGTAACGCAACGACTACAACAAACTTAGTTCAACTCACCCAATGTTCTCTTGTTGATCGGATTGGGAAATATAAAATGGGAACTGAAAAGTTTCTTTTGTATTAAGTATTCTCGGATACTTATTAAGGTTTACAATACTATAAATTACTTAACTATTAACATTTGTGGTGCCCACATTTGTTTCTAATACTTTACCCCTTATACACGCAACCACTCTCTATACAATAATTGGACAGTTTACTTACTACAAGGTGCACCTTCACGAAACTGTACCAGACAGGGTATATACGAGTAGGTTGCTACTTTTAGGGGACAAGTCTTTTTACTGGCACCACTGCACAAATTCACTATTCAAAAGTTAATACACAGGAGTACATAACTTTTACATTAACACGAACTTTAACATTAACACTATAAAGAAAAGAAGTAAGAAAGATAATATAAAATAATATAAATAAAAGGTAAGGGATAACAAGGGGACACAGGGGGTTGTTTCCAGTTGTTTCCATACTCAGGAGATCCTCTGTTACATCTTCCTCTTTCACACCTTACATCACAAAGAAGAAAGAACCAATAAGACAAAGGACATCTAATCTAGGAAAGGAAACATAAAAAACTTATCAATCTTATACCTTTCTCTCCCACACCTTTCACTTGTACAAAACAACCACTTACCACTTTACACTGCACAAAATAAAACACTAAAACACACCACTAGCACAACCCCCCTTACGCACCGACAAAGTACCCACACACTAAACACTACCCACAAAACACTACTCTCACCACTCCTACTATTAATGCATTTACCACTACTACGTACAAACAAAAACTATATCTTTCCTGGATCCATGGGCTCAGATCTCCTTCCTTCCTTCCCCTCCATCCAGCCACCTTCCACCTGCCTCACCTTTCTTGCCACTTTTCTTCACCACTTTACTTTCTTTTACTTTCCTCCTCCACCACTCCTTCTATACCAGTTCACCTACTGAATCACTACCTTCAGCTCCATATCTGCTTCTCACTTCTTTCTTTTTTACCTCTTACTCCCCAATTATCCAGCCTCAACATTTGCTATTTTCCTTCACGGTCTTCTTTGCATCATCTGCCTTTTCACTCATCCCTTTCCATTCCTCCTTTCCATTCCACTATTTCTTGTCCATCCTTTATTCCATTATCCATTCCATTCCTGAACCCCTGTCTATCTTATTCCACTACTATATCCTCCACCATTCCACCACCATACCTTCTTTCTTCTTGACCACTAATTCACTAAATCTCCATACAAATCTGAGATCTCCACAAATGTTTGTCCAGTCTACACAAGTCACATCTCTTTCTCCTCCACACACTTTCTTCACTATTTCTCCTTACTCTTTCACCATAGAAAATCAGATCATCAACCACATTATTACTACCACCTGTTGCACCTGCACTACTTTCTACGGTTTCCAAAACAGAGACAGGGGCACCACCCCTACCTCCACCTCCAGGCTTTCATTCCATTCCATTCCATTCCATTCCATTCTTGTCTTTAATTCCATTCCTCTTCCTTCTGGGCCCATTTCCATATTCTCTAACTCCAGCCACATCCTTCTATTCTCTCTGTTTCTTTTCTACCAAAACCTTCATATATTTATCAGGCAATCACAGAAACGTCTGGGAACACCCTCATCCTTGCCTGTCACGCTAACACCGATTTGCCTTTGATTCTCACTCATTTGCTCCCTCAAGGGATGCACCACATTTCATGTCCTCACCAAAATCCCAGCACCAGATCTTGCACCTCCTCCTCCAATTGCCTCCTGGGATTGGCATGCTCTCTCATGGATTCACCATCCTTCCTTTTAACCATTCCCTTATCCTTCCCTATCCCTTTGTTTCTTTCCTTCATTCCTTCCATCCCAATCCACCATCCACACTCCTTCAAACAGAATCACCTGCTGGTTCACTCAAATTCGTCCTGAGTTTGAACCTAGCTTGACCTACCACACATCATGCTCATCCATTTAAAATCTGCTAAACTCCAGACATACTCTACACTTTTCCTTTTCTACAGCTTCTTCCACTTTCTTTTCCTTCTATCCACCACCACCAGTGCCACTACCACCAGTACCACTACCACTACCATCACCTTCCTTTCCCATATCTTACCACTATCTTCCTATACACACACCAACCAAAACCAATCAACAAAACACTCACTACTACTGCCTCGTTACACCACGTCACCCACAACACAACCAGAGCAGAAGCGTAACTACGCTCTGCTACCACTGAGAAAAATACTACAGTGGTAACGCAACGACTACAACAAACTTAGTTCAACTCACCCAATGTTCTCTTGTTGATCGGATTGGGAAATATAAAATGGGAACTGAAAAGTTTCTTTTGTATTAAGTATTCTCGGATACTTATTAAGGTTTACAATACTATAAATTACTTAACTATTAACATTTGTGGTGCCCACATTTGTTTCTAATACTTTACCCCTTATACACGCAACCACTCCAATAATTGGACAGTTTACTTACTACAAGGTGCACCTTCACGAAACTGTACCAGACAGGGTATATACGAGTAGGTTGCTACTTTTAGGGGACAAGTCTTTTTACTGGCACCACTGCACAAATTCACTATTCAAAAGTTAATACACAGGAGTACATAACTTATACATTAACACGAACTTAACTTTAACACTATAAAGAAAAGAAGTAAGAAAGATAATATAAAATAATATAAATAAAAGGTAAGGGATAACAAGGGGACACAGGGGGTTGTTTCCAGTTGTTTCCATACTCAGGAGATCCTCTGTTACATCTTCCTCTTTCACACCTTACATCACAAAGAAGAAAGAACCAATAAGACAAAGGACATCTAATCTAGGAAAGGAAACATAAAAAACTTATCATTATAGAACAATGAATCATTTAAGCTTTGACTGCTAATAAATGGCAAATACTTGAAAAAATTCTAAGAGTTTTGCAACCATTTCTCATGGTTACGGAAACTATAAGACAAATTCAATTACATCATCAGTTATTCTCCATATTTGAGCTCTCTAGCATATCTCTCAAACTCTGAGGATGACAGCAGAGTTCAGACTTTAAAAGAAGAGCTGAAGAAGGCATAGGAGAGTTTAGATTTATGAATAAGAAGGAGAAAGAATCAATAGACATATATCAAGACAAGATAATTGTTTTAAGTACTGTAGTAGACCCAAGATACAAACTGACTTTATTTTCTAATGAAATAAGATAATTGAGTAGAAAATGGATGCTTGAAGAATATGCAAATAATTGAAGGTGATAATAGTAGTAGTAATAGTAGCAGTACAGAAGAAGGTTCAGGCGATGAGTCATCCATCCATTTTCCAGAAACGAGCATTATCTACAATGAACTTAGATTTGCCAAGTACCTCAAAATCATCAGGAGCATTAAGAAAAGTACTGCCGAAGTTACTTGAAAGTTTTAAGTTTGAAGAAAGTGAAAGTGACAGCAGGTCAGTTAGTGTAAAAGAGGAAAAAAAAAAAAATCAGTGGCTCTTCAAAGGTGAAATTCTTGAAATTGACCTTTTACCAGAAACAATTTCTAATCTGGGAAAAGATGAATTACTTAATTGGTGGAAAGTGACCAAAGCTAAATTTCCAAGCATAGCAGTACTAGCCCAAACTCTCCTTTCCAGTCTCCCCATATATTCAGATAAATTATTTTCATTTTCAGAAGCAGGAAATATATTTGAGAAAAATGTTTAGAAATATGTAATACTGGTGAACGGTTTTTTTTATTTTGCTTTACTACACAGTTCCTTAATATTTTTTTCAAAAGTGTTTAGAAAAGTTAACTTATATATATATATATATATATATATATATATATATATATATATATATATATATATATATATATATACTCTTTCATATATATATATATATATATATATATATATATATATATATATATATATATATATATAATATAGTGAGAGTGTGGATGTGCGAGTTGAATATAGAGTTGGGTGTTCTATCAATGACAAAACTCTCACTAATTAATAATTTTTTTAGTAAGGCTGGGCTTTCCTTTACGACATTTGTCATATTCTCCTACTGCTTTTCTTTTCCCATGCGCACTTTACTCCCAGTCTTGGGAAAAGATAGATAAAGAAGAAAGAAAGAAATATATATATATGTATATATATATATATATATATATATATATATATATATATATATATATATATATATATATATATATATATATATATATATATATATATATATATATATATATATATATTTATATATATAATTTTGGAAGTAAATTTGAATTTAATGAGAATATCTTATAATCCTATATTTTGAGATATTTCTTAGGTAAACTTTTATTTAAATAATATTGTAGATATGTAAACTGTATGAATGCTACACAAGACTACTATTTATTTTTTGTTGAAAGATGGGCTATGGGTTTTGTAAAATAAATCCCTTCCATTAAATTTTTTCTCAGAAGTAAATTAATGCTCCAGACCCCAGGATTCCAGCCCCCCCTCTCTCTCCTCTCTCCACTCCTGCCTCTCCTGCCTCTCTTTCTCATATATCTCTCTTTCTCTCTTTCTCTCTCCTTTCTCTCCTCTCATATATATATATATATCACTCTCTCTATCTTTCTCATATATATATATGCTTGCTCTCTCTGTCCTATGCTATATATATATATATATATATATATATATATATATATATATATATATGTATATGCTATATAGAATTGACATACTTTGAACAGTGGGGCAACATTGAACAAAATCGACCCCTTACCTGTTTCATGTTATAACTCACAAAGTATTTGGTGTAGAATGATGATTTTTTTTTTATTTTGAAGGTTAAAGGATAGCGGTTTCATGTATTAACTAAGTAAAAGCACTTGGCTTCAACTTTAGGTTTTATCTGGAAAAATGTAAAAAAAAAATTTTGCTAAAAAAAGGTTTCGCCCAAAAACTAACCCCCCATTGGGGCAGAAGGAATTGTTCAAAAAGTATAAAAATTGGTACGTTTTTGTCGCTATGTATCAGGATCAAAAACCACTAATAGCGAAAAAAAAAAAATTTTACTTTCAAAGTTATTAAGTGTTAAACTAGGGGGGGGGGACTTTGAACAACACGTTGTGTAACATTGAACCCTCTATAAGAGTTTCAAAAGTAATGGAATTTGATAAAAAGTAAAAAAATTATTATTTATTTATTATTCTTATTATTTATTATTTTTATTATTTAATATTTATTTATTAACCCAACCTTTTGATGTAAGTTTCTTCAATCCACTAAAACTCATCTGGGGAAATATGATTGAGGATTACAAGCAGAAATACCCAACAACATCTACAGTTCATAAAAAGATATTTCCACAGATGCTGTCCAACCTTCTCAATACCCACTAATTTGCCTGTTGATGTTGAAACAACAATAGAATACCATACCAAACCGCCAATGTTCAAAAAAAAAAAAAAAAAAAAATCATATTTCTGGTAGCTATGTAAACTACTCAACTTAAGACATAATTACTTTAAAATAGTTTGAGAATTGAATAATTATATATAAAGTTGGAGAGAGGTAAACCAAAAAATTTACAGTGTTTGATGATGTGGTACCTGTGCCTCTTAAATGTTAAAAAGTTCTCGCATTGTACATAATTACATATATTTATGCTCAAATAAGCCATTTATAAATATAAATATAAATATTAAAACCTATAAATATAAATATAACATTCAAAATAAGGCAGGTGGGGTAACTTTGAACACCTGTTCAAAGTTACCCAAACCACCCATTTTCAAAAATTTTAGAAAAAAAAAAAAAGACCACCATACTTCAGGTAATTAAAGTACTAAACTATATATATATTTAGGCTAACATAGCTTGAAAATTCAAGTTCTTAAAAAAAAGTTCTAGTTAGGTGAACAAAAAAATTGTTCAAAGTTAGCCAATTTTACGGCCGTAAGATTGACATACTTTAAACAGTGGTTCAACATTGAAAAAAAATCGACCCCCTTACCTGTTTCATGTTATAACTCATAAAGTATTTGGTGTAGAGTGATGATTTTTTTTTATTTTGAAGGTTAAAGGATAGCGGTTTCATGTATTAACTAAGTAAAAGCACTTGGCTTCAACTTTAGGTTTTATCTGGAAAAATGTAAAAAAAAAATTTTGCTGAAAAAATGTTTCGCCCAAAAACTACCCCCCCATTGGGGCAGAAAGAATTTTTCAAAAAGTATAAAAATTGGTATGTGTTTGTCGCTATATATCAGGATCAAAAAACCACTAATAGCGGGAAAAAAAAAAAATTTTACTTTCAAAGTTAGGTGTTAAACTAGGGGGGGGAACTTTGAACAACACGTTGTGTAACATTGAACCCTCTATAGGAGTTTCAAAAGTAATGGAATTTGATAAAAAGTAAAGAAATTATTATTTATTTATTATTTTTATTATTTAATATTTATTTATTAACCCAACCTTTTGATGTAAGTTTCTTCAATCCACTAAAACTCATCTGGGGAAATATGATTGAGGATTACAAGCAAAAATACCCAACAACATCTACAGTTCATAAAAAGATATTTCCACAGATGCTGTCCAACCTTCTCAATACCCACTAATTTGCCTGTTGATGTTGAAACAACAATGGAATACCATACCAAACCGCCAATGTTAAAAAAAAAAAAAAAAAAAAAAATAAAAAAACATATTTCAGGTAGCTATGTAAACTACTCAACTTAAGACATAATTACTTTAAAATAGTTTGAGAATTGAATAATTATATAAAAAGTTAGAGAGGTAAACCAAAAAATTGAGTGTTTGATGATGTGGTACCTGTGCCCCTTAAATGTTAAAAAGTTCTCCCATTGTACATAATTACATATATTTATGCTCAAATAAGCCATTTATAAATATAAATATAAATATTAAAACCCTAAAACATTCAAATAAGGCAGATTGGGAATTGACTTTGAACATGTTTCAAGGATTACTAACTCCATTTTAAAAAATTTTTAGAAAAAAAAAATAAGACCACCATACTTCAGGTAATTAAAGGAGTACTAAAACTATATATATATATATATATATATATCTCTCTCTCTCTCTCTCTTCCTCCATTTCTTTCCTCTCTCTCCTCTCTCTCTCTCCTCTCCTCTTTCTCCTCTCCTCTCTCTCTCATATAATATATACTTGCTTAGATCTTCCCTCAGGGAGTTACAGTTCGTGGAGGACTACATCGATTTCCTGGATCACTTCCAGTATACCATCCCTCCATCGCTGGCGCATCTCGGGCAGTGCGGCAGCCATGCCTACTCAGGAGCTCTCTCCACCGTCACGCATCTTCCCCCTCAGTGCCCTCTTGGCCACTCCCTCCACTCTCCACCACCACTTTCTACTCGCGACTCGTTCTCCCGGCATCCTCACTATATGCCCCCACCATCTCAGTCTCGCCAAATCTATCCTGTTCAACACACCACACCAACTCTCTTCCTAACCCATTCGTTTCTCACTCTATCTATCTCGTCTTTCCCAATGTCCGTCCTCCAACACCTTCACCAGCAGCTTCGATCGCCTCTCTTGTTTGTGCTCCATGTTTTCTGCTCCCGCCTATGTCAATGTAGGTACCAGTATGCTATCAAATATAATCTTCACTTTTATATCCATCACCCGATCCTTCCTAATGGATATAGCGCTCTCATTGTTCTTCCGTATTTTCCATTCTTGCCTCCACTTCCCGTACACATCTTCCCTTGCTTGTAAATACGCCACCCAGGTAAACAAACTGATCCACATTTCTCAATCTTTCATCATCAATGACGATCTCAACTTCTCCCTCACCCTCTCTACCCACTCTCATTATCCCTGTCTTTTCTGTAATCCATCTCTAAACCAATCTCCTTAAAATTTCTGGCAAAACTTTCCATAGAGTACTCTCAATACTCCCTCACTCCAACTCCAACATGCCAAATCATCAGCATACACCATTATATCACCATCCAGATTCGAATTCCTCTTCCAACCTTTCAGTTACTACATCTAGAGTAAGATATAAAGAGTAGGAGACGAAACTACCCTGTCTGACTCCGTCCCCACCTCCAAACCATTTCTCGTTTACATCCTGTTCTCACATTACACTCGCAAACTCTATACAAGCTTTTATTGCTCTCCTCAGTCAACACTCACTCTCATTACGCTACAACATCCTCCAAGTGGCTCTGGTGCCAGGTCAAATGCTTGCTTAGGGTCCGGGGAGGGGCTACGCCAGCCAATGGCACCGATTTCATTAAAATTCCCAGCTCTTTACTCCAACACTATTCTTAAAAGCAAACAACAGATCCAAGTACTCCTACCCTTCACCTTTTATATTGTTCCCTCTCTAACTGTATCTCTATCCTCCTCTTAATCTTCTTTCTAAAAATCCCTTTCGTATACTCGCTATAGGTCAATAAAGCTATTCCTCATATATATATATATATATATATATATATATATATATATATATATATATATATATATATATATATATATATATATATATATTTCAGAAATAACATTCAGTTTAGTGATATCAATTTTGAGATTTAAAATAACGAGAATGCCACGGCATTGTAAAAATTCTTCAATACATGTTTCTGTTACGTGTGTGGTCTGGTTACTTTTTCTGACCAAAAACGTCGGATTACTCCAATCATAAAGGCTGCATATCGCGCATATTTCGGTATCCAGTTAGGAGACCAGGACAAGCACTGCTGGGCTCCGCACATTGTCTGCAATACATGTGCTGTGCGCCTACGCGGATGGATGAACAAAACAATACATTCTATGCTTTTTGTCATTCCAATGATTTGGAGGGAGCCCTCAAATCATGTAAACGATTGCTATTTCTGCATGATACCTCAATCATGGCATGTCAAGAAAAAAAGGCGACTGTAAAGTACTCTAAATCTCGTCAGCCATCCTACCAGTATCCCATGCAGAACGGTTTTCCTCAACATACCAATTCCTCCAGTACACTACAATCTGGAGTCAGACGTAGCTGAGGATTGTGGAAGTGAGGAACCACCTTGTCCTTCCTCATCAAATGATCCGGATTTTGTGATTGACACTCAAGAATCTTGTCAGCCAAAATTGTTTTGTCAAGCTGCATTAAATGATTTAATTCGAGACCTAGACCTACCTAAAGTCAAATCAGAGCTTTTGGCATCAAGACTTCAAGAAAGGAATCTCCTACTACCTAATGTTAATGTATCCACATACAGGAATCGCAATACGATCTGAATGAAAATTCTCTTGTTGCCTGTTGTGATGTGCCTGGTTTGAAGAATGATTTGCATTTAGAATACAAGCCAGAAGACTGGAGATTATTCATAGATTCTTCTAAGATAAGTTTAAAAGCTGTATTGCTACATAATGGCAATTCTCTTCCTTCAATTCCTATTGAACATTCTGTGCATATGAAAGAAACGTATGCAAATATGAAAGCACTTCTTATTGCAATTAAATACACTGACTATCGCTGGCACCTCTGTGGAGACTTGAAGGTCATTGCAATACTGTTGGGCATGCAATTGGGATACACCAAGTACTGCTGTTTCCTCTGTAACTGGGATAGTCGGGATAGGTCTTCTCATTACAAACGTAAGGTCTGGCCAGCTAGGGAAAATCTCTTGCCAGGTGAGAAAAATGTCCAGCATCCTCCTCTGGTAGACAGAACAAAATTCTTTTGCCACCTTTACACATCAAACTTGGACTCATGAAAAAACTTTGTAGAGATGGACCAGGATGGAGAAGGTATTTCAGTACCTCAGAAAACAATTTCCAAAACTCAGTGATGCTAAAGTTAAAGAAGGCATCTTCTTAAGGATGTTAATTTTGAGATAGTTCTTGCTGGCCATGAGAAAGCAGCATGGAAAGCATTTAAAGATGTTGTTCATGGCTTCCTAGGAAATCGTAGGGTTGATAACTACGTTGATATTGTGGATAC
The DNA here is from genome assembly GCA_015478945.1 of Trachelipus rathkii. Lineage (NCBI taxonomy): Eukaryota > Metazoa > Arthropoda > Malacostraca > Isopoda > Trachelipodidae > Trachelipus > Trachelipus rathkii. The sequence continues at coordinate 14,806 of JABUQX010013010.1, read as the reverse complement.
ACTTCTAAAAAGGTATCGTCAATTAGGGTGCAACATGGTCACTCAAGATCCATTTCCTACATTCTCACCCTGGACTTCTTCCCTGACAATTGTGGCGCCGTGAGCGACGAACATGGTGAAGCGATTTCATCAAGATATCTAGAATGGAAAGAAGGATCAAGGTAAATGGAACGCCTCCATGCTTGTGGACTATTGCTGGACAGTGACAAGGGACGCCCCATTCACAAGCGAGTAGCAAAGAGATGTCATTCAAGAGATTAAACATTAAAATGTGAGGTTACTGATTATAATGAAATGAAAAGTTAAACTTTACACATAGGCAAAATATAATAATTAATGTCACATAAAATTTATTTACATTTTTGGTAGTTGTGTACTTATTTTATGATATTAAAGAGCTTCAATTGATATCTTTTCAATTGTTAACATGTAAGTTCTATGTTATTATTTAATATGTAAATATCTTCAAAACCAGAGCTAATACATAAAAATTATTATCAAATTTGTGTTTCTCGACCAAAAATTAGTAAAGTTTTTCTGTTTTGAGCTAGGAAAATTTTTCAAATTACAAATATATTGACCAGTGTAATAGTGTTAAGGGTAAGGATATGCATTATCAAGGTATCAAAAAGTCAGTTATTGGGCTGGAACCTGTAGTTCCAAGCCAAAATACTGCGTTGGGTTGAAAATGCAGATTCTTGCAATGGGTCAGTGCTTCCCAAAGTTTTAAATGTAAACGAATGTAAAAATTTTGCAATTAATTGTCTCCTTTGTATATATGACGCTAATTCAAATCAATTATTTGTTAGATACAGTTAGTTCATTTTCTATTTTAAAGGCTTCTGCAGAGCAAAGGAAAGATCCTATTGGCTTTCTTACAGCTGCTAATTAATGGAAGTCAGATTAACATTTATGATTGTATAACTAAAAAACTAAATTTCCTGCTAAAGCGGGACTATGAGCATATATTTTTAATCGCTGATGTAATTGAGAATATTTTAGGGATAGATTTTTTTGCTAAATATAAATTTGACCTAGATTTTAACTCAAATATTATAATTGATGCCACAACTGGCTTATCTTGTGAAGTCATTCAAGGGAATGACTCTGAAGCACTGCCCATAACAAACGATTTTAATTATATAAATTTAACCCTTTCTCTTAAACTCCCTTCCGCGCCTTTCTTTATATTCATCTATGGGGTGAATATAAAATAATAGTATCTCTGGGGGTAGCTATCAGGACAATGCCCCCTACAAGTGTAATAAAAATAGAAATGAAATAAGCATGAATAAAAGTGATATTAATAATGAAAGTGATTTTAATAATATGAGTGAGATAGGTATTAGCAAATTTCCCCTTAAATGAATTAATTCCATATAAATTTAAAGTTATTGGTTCCCCAATAAACATTAAAAGTCGCAGAATCCCTATTAGTTTATATGATAAGGCAAAAGAAGAGAGACGCAGGTTAGTAAATGCAGGAGTGCTTTCTCCCTCACACTCACCTTGGGGATTTCCAATTTCAGTACTTTCTAAACCTAGTGGTGGAGTCCGAATAGTAGCCGATTTGAGATTACTGAACAAACGAGCTGTTCGAGACAACTTCAGTCTCCCTAACTTAAATGACTTTACGAACTTACTTCATGGGTGTAAAGTATTTTCTGTTTTAGACTTAAAAAAGGCATTTTATAACCTTAAAGTCCACCCTGATTGTCGAAAGTTCTTAACTATAAATACTCCTTTTGGCAGTTTCTCATATAATAGTATTGTAGAAGGCTTCCATTCCAGTCCCACTAGTTTTACAAAATACATATCTTTAATTCTTTCTAAAATCCCTAACATTTGTATATATATATATTGATGATATTCTTATTGCCACTCCTACTCATGATGAACACATGAAGATTTTAGAAATGGTACTAGACAGGTTAAAATCTTTTAACTTGAGACTTAGTGCTGATAAGTGCCAAATTAGACAGTCTCGGGTTACATATTTAGGTTTTGATGTGTCTGAAGGCTCCATGCTCCCTAATGAGGATAAAACCACAACTATTATGAATATCCCAAAGCCCAAGACTATCAAAGATTTATGTTCTTTCATAGGCAGTCTAAACTATTTTCGCTCTTCTCTTTCTGGTATTTCTGAAATTATTTCTCCTCTTCTTTCTTTTCTCAAAGATGCACCATACTCTCAACACAGAGTAAAATGGAATCCTGAGGCTGAAGAAGCCTTTAATATGGCCAAATGGGCCCTCAAAAATGCTATACCTTTGGGTTTTCCTTCTAATAATGCTCAAATATCTGTTTTCGCTGTTGCTAGTCAGACAGCCTTGGCTGGTGTAATAGTTTCTACAGAAAATGAAAAAATAGTTCCGCTGGGATTTTACAGTTATCGGTTGAATCCGACTGAAATTGGTTACAGTATATATAGCAAGGAACTCCTTGCCTTGGTTAAAACAATTAAGAAGTTTACCCATATAGTAGAAGCAAGAAAGGTGGATGTGTTTTGTGACAATCTTTCAGTCACACAGTTGCTTAAAAAGGAAACTGACGCTAATCACTTGCTAGCAAGGGAGCAGCAATACCTAACTTTCTTGTCTGAGTATGATTTGACTGTACATCATATTAAATCAGAAGAAAATATTCTTGCAGATTTTCTGAGTAGAAATCCAGCTCAGAGAACCACTGAATGGCCATCAAATTTGCCCACTCCTTCCACTTCTGCGGAAAAAGTAGAAATAGATTCAGCAACAAGCTCTTCTCTTCAAATTGGAGATCAGATACCTGAAGCAGAAGTCATTCCAGAAGTATCCTGTGATGAAGTCTTGGTGTCACCAGATTTTCTACCCCAGAATTCTTCAACAGAGGATGACGGTTATGCACTTGCCAGTACTGTCTTCCCCAATGAAGTATTTAGCTTTCGGTGTAAGATTGACTGCAAGCGGCAAGCAGTGAAACTGATATACAACTTCAATATTTAAATAACCAAGAAATGCGGTCTTGGCTTACTAAAGACTATTGTCGGGCAATTATACTGTCGTTGGTGGTCACTTTCACCCGCGTGTCTTTGTTTCCCAGATCTTTTATTCTTCTGTTATTTCTTATTCCACTCTTTGGGGGCATTTTGGTGTTGCTGAAAACTCTGGCAGCAGAAAACGTTTTGTATGGAAAAATATGTCAAAGTATGTAAAGCAATTTGTACAAAGTTGTGATGCATGTCAGAGGTCTAAATCTTCTGGCAGAATAAGCCCTCCATATGAATCTTATAGGCCAGTATCGGCCAAATTTCAAGTTGTCCATATTGACATTCTTAAAATGCCTCAATGCAAAAGCTATAAGTACCTTTTAACATTGATTGTTAGGTTCTTTCGTTATCTCTTTGCTTTCCCTTTGAAAATCATAGAAACCTCCACCATAGTGGAAGTAATTACTAGAGAATTTCTACCCATAGCTGGAGTGGTAGGAACTTACGTTTCTGATAGAGGAACGCAGTTTACGTCGGACTTATTCAAGAGTGTGTGTGTGTGTGAGCAGTTAGGATCCCGGCAAAACTTTACCTCCGCCTATACCCCACAAAGCAATGGAATTATTGAAAATTCCCATAGAACCTTGTTGAGATCTTTGTGAGCCATGCTGTCGGATGAGTTAGAAGATGTGAAGTATTATTGGCTAGATCTTCTCCCCATTGTGCTATTGTGACTGCGTACTGCCCCACTGAACTCAGAAGGAATCACTCCTGCCATCTTAATGATGGGCCAAAATCCAACTCTCCCTGGAGCATTAATAGATCAGCTGAAGTCCTCCTTCCCCATGTCCATGAAAACGTACGCTGAAAAACTAAAATTATTCCTAGGACTCCCTCTGTCTCCAGAATTTACTGCCAAGAACCCCAAAATTTATTTGCCAAATAGTCTGCAAGATGCAAATTTTGTATTAGTTAAAAAACAACTATGGCAGAAACAAACTAGAACCCATATATCATGGCCCCTATGCCATAGTAAAGTTACTTGGAAATAATGTGTACATAAATAAGAATAATCAAGTGCAATGTGAAAACTTAATAAATGTAAAGCCATATTTTATGTTAAATAATAATGGTGATGAAGTAGATGATTTATAAAAATTTCTATTAGTGCTAAAGTTTGTATTTTTTTCTTTTTTTTCTTCTTTTTTTATAGTTATCACCACCGCTCACGGGCAAAGCCCTATTCAAGGAGGGGTAGTTAAAATCAACTTACGCAAATTACGCAGATGAGCACAGACGCTTGGGCTTTAAAGTGAGGGAGATTAAATTGAGTAGGAAACACACAAGATGGAAGAATTCCACAGAACAGAGGTGGCAGGGAAAGAAGGAGGCACCACTGTAGCGAACTAGTCTGGGCTGCTCATATCAACACAAAACTCATGTGCCGACACAGCACCTTGTGCTACGAGGGCGTCTTAAATGTGGTGGCACGCGAGTGGAAAGTTCCCTCGAGCCCTTGCCGCTGCGGTAGAAGTGAAGTGGAAAGTACGGACCAGTTTGTAAGTCTTTTGCCATGGACTCAACCCTATCCAAAAGCCAGGTGAAACCTGAGCCCCCCAGATATATGAGCAGTACTCCATACAAGGCGGATGAGGCCCTTGTATAACTGGAATAACTGTGAAGAGAGAAAAAAAGTCTCCCAGTCTAAACAGAACTCCCAGTTTCTTTGAGGCCATATACTTAACCATTGTGATGTGAGGTTTCAAGACATTTTTTGTTTATGTTAAGACCAAGGATGTTTATATTGTCAACAGGAGGGAAGAGAGAAACCGTCGAAAAGAGATAGGAAAGTTAGAAGGTGTCTTAGAGGAGATTGCGGATTGAGTTTTTAAAAATTTAATTTCACAAGGTTCAGACGGCCACCAGGAGATTATCAGATCGGCGAGAATAGAGATCGGAAAGATTAAGACCGAGGCAATTCTAGAGAGTAAAGAAGAACAGAGGTGAAATAAGGTTGAAGAATGAAGAGATCGGGAAGTCGGCATCTGCATATAAAGTGGATGAAGTTAGATATTACGAACAGATCGGTAATAAGCGAAATCCGAAGTAGGAGATAAAGGCAGAACCGAGGTACCACAATGACGAAAAAAGATCCTTATCTTTCTTTCTTCGATTATTGATCAGTTGAAATCCTCATCATCAAGGAGGAGCTTGGAGAACTGTGACGCGTGTCATACCAGTCAAATACTTTGGATATGTCAAAGCACCACCACACAAGTCTCCCTGTAATTCTAAGGGTGGAAAACCATAAATCATTAGATAGGAAAGTATATCACCGGTAGAGATCTCGAGCGCCGAAAGCCGTGCTGGCGATCGGAAAGAAGGAATGAGATTCCAGATGGTCTAAGAAATGAGAGTTGAGAAGGGTTTCAAAGATCTTAGATAGAATACAGGTTTAGAGCTATGGGGCGATAGTTAGAAGGATCAGAGCGGCTTCCTTTTTTTTCGGAATAGGTTGGACATAAACGTGCTTCCAACACTGAGGGGAAAGTGTTAGTATTGAGTCTCATAGAGAATATAGTTGAACGGGGAGGAGGGGCCAGCACACAACCTCAAAACTCGGGGAGGAATGCCATCCGGGCCACCCGCCTTCCTAACGTTCGCAGATTTCAGGAGCCCATGACCCGATCAAATGTAATCCAGGCAAAGGCATAGGATACCTGAGAAGGAGGGAGGAAGAGGAATGCCATCGGGCCACCGCCTTCCCTAACGTTCATAGATTTCAGGAGCCCATGCACCCGATCAAATGTAATCTCAGGCAAAGGCATAGGATACCTGAGAAGAGAAGGAGGAGGAAGAGGAATGCCAGAATCTTCTAGGGCTGAGTTAGAGGAAAATAAAAGGCAGAAGAGATTGGCCTTTTCGGTTGGAAGTTAGCAACAGAACCATCAGATCGAATAAGAGGAGGAAAGGTGGAATTATATTCTAATGTAGTATACTCTTGTGATATAAGTGATATAAAGGTGAAACTTTATGTAACATGTTCATTACTTTTTAGGTATAGTCATTTTGATAGATTTAAGTTTACTCTTCTACTTGAATTTTCACTTAATCTTCTCTATTCTTTTAATATTAAGTAGTTTAGAAGTGGCTGGGTTTTCAGTTGTGAATCTCCAAGTGAACTTGGAAATTTACCCTTCAAAAGTCACCACGTGAAACAACTTGTTTCATTACAAAGTTAAGCTTAACATTTAATATGGTTTTATAAAAATATTTTTTTTATATGGCTGACTGAATACATTTAAGAATTACGTAATATTGTTTTGAGAACAGCCTTTAAATATTTAGTGTTATTTATCTGGTTTTTTTTGAAATAATGAGAATGAAAATATATTATTAGCGTTGCCTTATAAATTACATGTCCTAGGTTAAGTGTAATATTATGTACAAAGTACAAATAAATCAATTACTTAAATTAAATAAATAATAAAGGAAACAAACTTTTAATTAATCAAAGTGAGCTAAGCTAAGGAAAAATATTCAAATAAAGTAAAAGTAACAGTGAAAATATGGAAGTAATTTTTTGTTGGGATAGGCCTAGACTTACAGTATATATATATATATATATATATATATATATATATATATATATATATATATATATATATATATATATATATATATATATATATATATATATATATATATATTCTAATGTGTATATATCTCCAAAAAAAAAAAATATATATATATATATATATATATATATGTATATGTAATAATAATATATGTAAATATATAAGTATAGAGATATATATGTAGAAGTATATAATAGTTTTTATAAACCAACGTGGAAGGACTTATTCTAGGGTCTAAGCCTTACCAACGAAAAAGTATAGATTTTCTTTCACTTAACTTTATTTTTATATTATTTTCTTATTTTAATTCACGGGCATTAACTGAAAGATATTTTCGTATCAGATTTTATTTAGTGATTTAAATTATTTACAGAGCGTTTATAATAGCGTCGTGCGCTAGCGATTGTTTTTATCTACTCAATTTCGCGGGCTAGAAATAATAATAACAGAATAAAATGTGACATGGGTAATTTTTTGAGGGGCAATTTGCCAACCGTTAACAACTTTACAATTATGGCGTTTCTCGCCATATATTCGTAATTATTACGAAGTATTCACATCAAATATACAAAATTATTTTATAAACAAATTATTAATGAATCCAATTTGTTGCATATATATATATATATATATATATATATATATATATATATATATATATATATATATATATATATATATATATATATATATATATATATATATATATATATATATATATATATATATATATATATATATATATATATTTATTCTTAGAAATTAGAACAACTCAACAAGGGCAAGTTTATTATTACAATACAAATTTGGGAACTTCTACGTGGCATGATCCAAGAGTTCCGAGAGATTTGGGTAACATTAATCCTGAAGACCTTGGGGAACTTCCTCTAGGATGGGAATTAAGAACTACCAGAAGTGGGAGGCAATACTTCTTAAATCATACAACGAAAACTACACAGTTCACTGACCCAAGGCTTGCAAATAGAAATGTTTTAAATAATATTCTCAGGTAATGTATTCAATTTTTTTTTATTTTATTTTAATATTTTTTATATAGATGGGAAATTACAGTATTTATAGTGGTATGGAGGCCCCCCCTCCATCTGCAAATTTTGTCGTCGACATACTCTGCAACTGTTCACCATATCTTCATTGATTGTCCCCAGCTGGACTCCATTCGCCGTCGTCATTTTCCTACTTTATGATTCATAATACCTTCTAAAAGGTTATCCCATATCTTATCTGAATCTTCCCACTTTAGCAGTAACTATTTTCTTGTATCTTCAAGAAATTAATATCTTTACAATATATAATTTTGTTATGTAATATTAGGACTATTTATAATTTAAGGATATATTTTTATATTTTATTTATTTTTGACTGAATATTCATTTTGCCATTAAAATTTTTTTTAACATTTAAAATATGTTTGAGCCAGGATCCACCCATGGAGTTGATTATTCAACCCAGTTTGGCTGCTTCTTTTTGGGCGGTGGTGGTGGTGGTGGTGGTGTGGTGGTGGTGGTTGGTGGTGGTGGTGGTGGTGGTGGGTCATTTCTGACTTTATTTTCTTACGCTTTTTGTAGTTTTTATACATTGGTTTCTTATACCTCCCATTTTAATGGTTCGGCATCTCTTTCGCGTTCATATACACACTCATCCTCCAGACAACATGTTACAGAGTACAGACACCACCTTTTTTCCACATATCATATAGACATACTTATATCCACACACCTAGACAACATCTTACAGACATATCTATCCCTTATATCCCTATGTGTGGGGGAGAAAGAATTGATCACATCGTATGTCCTGCGTGTCGTAGAAGGCGACAAAGGGATGGTGGTAGTTGGGTTGGGTGCCCACTACCACTTATCTTTTGCCAGGAATGTTAATGCATGCCTCGGAGAAGGTCGTGATCACCGTAAACGGAATTCTATCTTTTGGCGAAAATATGTGTATCGTATAGGTACTTGGATTGTCAGAGGAATAAATGTTGAGGAGAAAAGGAGAGAGGTGATGGATGTATTTAGAAAGGACAAATTTGATTTGCTTGCTGTGACTGAAACAAAGGTGAGAGGAAACAGTGAAAATGAGTGGTGTGGTGTGAAATGTATGTGTGCTGATGTGGATTTGAATGAAAGGGGGAGAGGGGGAGTTGCATTTCTGATGAGTGACTTGTGGTACAGAGCTATGGTAGACTTTGTGTGTGTGTGAGTACTAGAATTCTAATGGTTAAATTTAAGTAGGAAAAGGTCAATGTATGTGTGGTTGAGACATATGGTCCATCTGAGGGTAATGTTGAAGAGAGTACGATTTTCAGGGATAATCTATATGATGTTTTGGAAGGGGTAGGTAGGAGCTTCAGATTGATTGTGTTGGGTGACCTAAATGGTTGGATAGGTCATCAAAAAAGGGGTGGTATAACAGGTGGTTTTGGGGTGTCAGAAGAAAATGAGAATGGTAGGAAAGTGATTGATTTCTGTGAGGAGAAAGGTATGTGTGTAAGTAATGCTTTCTTTAAACTTAAGAGTATTCATAAGTATACTAGAAATGGCATCGAAGTGAAAAGTATGATTGATTTTGTGTTGGTGAAGGAGATGTTGAAGTGTTTGTGTTGGATATTAAATCAGTGAGTGGGTTAGGAATGGGATTATCGGATCATTATGTTGTTTTATGTAAAATTAAGTTAGTGGGGGCTTGGATGGAGAAGGTGATAAGGAAGGAAGTGGGTAGAAGTAAGAGTGAAAAGTTAAGTGAACAAGGTAATAAGGATAAGTATTTAAGATCGCTCACAAGTAAATCTTTTGAATGTGAACAGGTTGAAACTGAACAAATCTGTGAGCAAATGAAGGAAGCAGTTGTTAGCAGTGTCAAGAAAGTATGTGGATGTGCTGAAGTAGGAAGTAATAATGTTAACAGTGAGTGGTGGAATGAAAAGGTGATGCCAAGCGGTCAAAAGTAAAAAAGAAGCGTGGTTGAATGTACTAAAAGCCAGTAATGAAGTTTCAAAAGAAAGATGCTTGGAATTATAAAAGGAAGAAAAAAGAAATGTTTAAAGGTACTTTCTTAGGAGGAAAAAAGAGGTAAATGAACAGTTTGGAAGGAGGATGAATGGGGACTTACAAAGGAATAAGAAGCTCTTCTGGAAGGAAGCGCGAAAGGTTAAGAATGAGAATAAGGGGAATCTGCTTAGAATAATAAATAAGGATGGTGCTTTCGTAACTGATGAAATGGATGTGAGGGGAGTGTAGAGGGTTCACTTCAAAAATCTGCATAACATTATCAGTAATGAAGAGGTGATAGTAAAAGTGTGTGGGTTTGATGGTGCCAGAAGGAATAGGTATTTTGGGGATGAGGTCATTAGTAAGGAGGAGGTAATGGGTAGAGTGAGAAAGTTGAAGAATGGTAAATCTGCAGGTACAGATGAAATTACTGGTGAAATGATCAAGAACGTAGGCGAGGGTGATTGATTGGATTTTGGAAGTTGTGTAACAAAGCGTTTATGGAGGGTATAGTTCCGAGGGATTGGAGGAGAGCAGTAATAGTTCCCTTATATAAGGGTAAGGGGGATAAGGGTAACTGTAGAAATTATAGGGGAATAAGTTTATTGAGTTTTGTAGGGAAGATATATTCTGGTATTTTGGTCGAAAAGTGTGTCGAGTGACTGAAGGACTGATTGTTGAAGAACAAGATGCGTTTAGGTGTGGTTAAGGATGTGTGGATCGAAACAAATAATTGAGAAAATGAGGTTGAAGAATAATAAATTGTATTTAGGTTTAATGGATTTGCAACAGGCGTATGATAGGATTAATAGGGAAGCTCTGTGGCAGGTGTTAGTAATATATGGTGTTGGTAGTAGGCTTCTGAATGGAATCAAAAGTATGTATGACGATAATGAAAGGTGTTTAAGAATAAATGTAGTCAAAAGTGATTAGTTTAATATTAATAGAGAAGTAAGACAGGGATGTGTTATGTCTCGTTGGCTATTCAATTTGTATATGGATGGGGTGGCAGGAGATGGTGTTCGAATGATGGAGAATGGAAGAGAGTGGAGGGTGCCCTTTCCTATTATATGCGGAAGATTTGGTTTTGTGCGGCGAATCTGAAGAGAGTTTGAGAGGATTGGTAGAGAGATTTGGCAGGGTGTGTAAAAGTTGGGGTTTGAAAGTAAACATAGATAAGAGTAAGGTTAGGGTTGTGACTGAGGACAGTCCTAGGTGTGAAGTTATGTTAGATTTTGAGCAGCTGGTACAAGTGAGTTTAAATATTTAGGATATATATGTTGGATGAAAAGGGAACGGATGATGCAGATTGTTGTAGGTAAGTTGTGAATTGCCAGAAGGTGGCTGGTTCAATTTAATCCTTGGTGGATGTAAAGGGACTAAGTCTTGAGTGCGCCAGGGTCTTACATGAGGGTATGTTGTTACCTGTGTTAATGTATAGTAGTGAGACTACGGTCTGGAATAAGAGGTATAGATCTAAAGTACAATCTATTCATATGGACAATCTTAGGGGTGTGTTAGGTATGAAAAGAATTGATAAAATTATTAACGAAAGTATTAGAGAGTTGTGTGATGTGAAGAAAGGGATAAATGAGAGAATAAATGAAAGTACGTTGAGATGGTTTTTTCGTGTGGGAAGGATGGATGGTTGTCGGTTGGTTAAGTGGATGTATAGTGGTGAGTGTGTTGGGAATCGACTGGATAGGAGACTGAAGAAAAAGTGGATTGAGTCAGTAAAGGAATGCCTGGAGGAGAGAAATGTGAGTTGGCAAGAAGAAATGTGCATAATAGGAGTGAATTAGGTTTTGTGAGGGGGTATGGTTGTGACCCACCTGGGCCAAGGGATGAACCCCACAATGACGAGATGCCATAGTGATGGGCCGTCACGGTCTTGTGAAGCTCTAGGGTGGATTTTCTGACTGTGACGAGTTCTCACTAAAAGGTATAAAGAGGGTGGTATGGCTGGGCTTTCTTTTCGACTTGTCATTTTCTTCTACTACTTTTTTGTTTCCGGTGCATGTCACCACCTTACCCCCTAGTCTTGGGGGAAAGAAGGTGGATGATATATAATATATATATATATATATATATATATATATATATATATATATATATATATACTATATATATATAATATATATATATATATTATATATATATATATAGAACGCCTCGGGCGCAGGAGGTTGAGTCGTCCCCGCCTCTCATACGAGAGGACGCTGGTTAAAGTCCTCCGCGTAAGCAGTTGGAGTTTTATCTACCTGGGGGCAAGAATTAAAACTCGACTACGAACACGTTGGTGGCGCTGGTTTTTGATAGCCGGCCTTAAAGTTCGATTTCCTGTGGTCCCCCCGTGTTACCCCCTGTATAGAGGATAAAGCACGTTAAAAGGTAGTTTATTATATATATATATATATATATATATATATATAATATATTATATGACATATATATTATATATATATATTAATATATATATATATTATATATACTTTCTCGTCAAAATTAACGCACCACAAGGTTACATGGCAAAGGAAGGGTTAGAAAAAGGTTGAAGAACGCGAAGACACTTTATTGGATAATGACAATAATATAACATGGTGGATTCCTCCCAGAACCATAGGTTGATAGAGTGTGAGGCCAAGGTTGAAAACCCAAAGGGTCTCGCAGTGTGGTTCGGAGGTTCGGCGCTGCAAACACACAATGTTGGTACGTACGGCGACGGCTGCGGGGTGGGTGGGGTGTTGAGTCTGTCTCAATACCGTGTATTGACCCCCCTCTGGCACGGATGACTGCCTGACACCGTCCTGGAATGCTCTCGATGAGTGAATGTCCGGAACTAGTGATTTGATCCCTTACGTGTGCTGTGCCATGCCGCCTAGGCCGGGAGGGTCCGCGGAGGGGGTTGCAGCTGTCGGATCCGACATTCTCAGGATATCCCACAAATGTGTCGATTGGCTTGGAGGTCCGCGACGTATTTTATGCTGGCGATCTAACGCCGTAATTTGAACCATCCTAAGGCAGTCGTTCACGTATTGGGCTTTGTGTGGTTTTGCATTGTCATGCATTAGGATGAAAGAGTCACCGATGTAGGGGCATGTGATTCGAGGTTGTCTGTGATTTACCTCTACAGGCATTAAAGAGTGCCTTCCATTAAGATGTGCAACTCCGTAGGCCCCCGATAAAGAGATGCCTTCCCCAGACATAACCGGACCCCTCCAAACGGTGGTACCTGCAGCACATTGCATTGGGCGAATCTCTCAATTCCGTCGGTTATATTCTAGGCCACACCTAGGGTTGGCAAAAAAACCCACTTTTTTAAAAAGCCCAGGGCCCCGGGTTTTTTCGTTTTTTTTTCACATAAAACCCGAAAAAAAACGGGGAAAATTGGGTTTTTTCATTTTTCCTTTCTTTTTCAGCAATAACTGCAATTTCATATTAATTTAATTGTTTGTTTTCAAGTTATTATAAGTTTCATTATAACTCAGTAATACCAAAGGACTTGGGAATTCTGGAAGAAAATTAGGAAATGAATGGACTGGAAGTTCTGAATGTCTAAAGGCACCAGCAAAGGTAAAATGTTGGGCAAATATTACGAGTGATGCAATTAGCAATAAAATTGGGTAAAGATATAAAGTTGCATTCTGAAAAATCTTGTAAAGGCTGCTTGTTCATTATTCTGGACAAAATCTATGGTGAATCAAGTGTCTACATAACAGATCGTTGAAAGTATGGATTCTTACATATGTGAAAGGATAAGGTGATTCATTCTAAATTTTCAATGGCCTGCAAGTACTATTCATTACAATAAAAAGAATGGTTATTATTTGAATATCTGCCACATCTAATAAAACTCTAAAAGAATAATTGTCAAATATATATACTCATAAAATAGAGTAACGAACTGTACCATCAGAAAAAAGAAATTTCATGGAACCAAAAATATTTATTTAGTTTTTTTTTTTATAGGGTTACTACAACGTTTTTCATTTTTTAATAGTATTGAATTGATAAAGTACTATTTGTTGAAATGAATACAATACCTTTAAGAACTACTTGGTACTCCCTCTACTCAATCTCAAATAAAAATATCTTTAGCAGGTCACTTATATTGGACACATAGTATCTCATATAATAATTATAAATAAATTATAATTAAATATAATTAATTAATTAATAATATATATAATAATATATATTTATAATATATAATATTATATAAATATAAATTAATAATTATAATAAATATAATATATATATTATATTTATATAATAATATAATAATTAATAATTAATAATTATAAATATATTAATAATAATAATAAATATTAAATATATTAATAATAATAATAATCTTAATTAATACTATTAATTAATTATAATATAATAATTAATATATATATATAATTAAATTATAAATAAATTTAAATTATATTAATTATATTTATATATATATCAATGTATATAATAAATCAATTAATAATAATTAATATAATAATTTATAATAATAATATAATATAAATTAATAATAATAATATTAATAATATAATTATAATTATATATAAATAATATTTATTATTTATTAATAATAATATAATTATTATAATAATAAATTAAATAATATAAATAATTATATAAAATTAATAATATTATAATATTACTTAATAATAATTAATAATTATATATAATATTTAAATAATTATAAATAATAATAATATAATAATATTAAATAATAATTAATAAAATATTGTAATGACATATTGGATTATTATATATTATATTGATAAATTGATATTTATATATATAGTGAATTTATATATATTGATATAATATATTAGGTGTGTGAAAAATGGTATTTGATAATTGATTGTGAGAATATGGAAGTAATGATTGGAAAGACTTTGAAATGTGAGGAAAATAATTGTTAATAGAGTTGTAATATGTGAAATTTAGTGAATCTAGCTAATAAATGAGGGCGGTGTCGAAGAGGGCGATTAAATATAGATAATGACAAATATTAAATGAAATGTAGTGTAGAAATATTATGTACAGAATTTGGAATTAATTAAATGAGAATTAACTCCGAAAAAAATATATGAAAAGAAAGTTTAAATAAAAAAGGTAAGAGTATGGAAAAGGGTATTGTATAGGGGAGTAAGGGTAATTTAAGGTGAGAGTGTTAGTGGAGGGGA
>JABUQX010013009.1:25000-58695 GCA_015478945.1 Trachelipus rathkii | reverse complement strand
GAAAAAAAAAAACGTTCTAACAAAGGTGAGTTGAAATCTGCCAGCTTCCCAGCCTGGCCCTACCACGTCCCTACTACTTCTAGACCTGGTACCTATAATTTGCTTCTTCTTCTACCTGAGGGTCTTTCGAAAAATTTCATCGATTCGTCGAACAGCAAACCCCGAACACCAGTAGTGCTCCACGGCTCGGGCAACCCGTGTGCTCCCCCGTCAGTACTCATTCGTTTGATACGCACCCCTCCAGGAATAGCAGACATGTCATTCCCCATGTATTACATACTGCGATCTAAAAACTCTTACTGAACACAGAACCATTCCTCTCAGTAGGGCATTCGAAACTAGAGTTGAAGACCCCCTCCAGTCATTGATGAGGAATGGGTCTCGTAAAGCTGCTAACCGAAATCATAAAGTTTCATTCTGTCATCCTTAACGTCTTTCGCATCTCTTATTTATACTCCTGATGACATAAGAAACACATCTGGGCAGCACTACTTGTCCTATCTCGAAGAGATTGTTATCAATAAAGCTGCTATTTTTTGGAAGATTTTCCGTCACAAACATTTGCGATTTCCTCGCCGGTGTTCTGACAAATCCTCGTTTACAGCTGACCTTTAACACCCTTATCCACCTACAAAAGGTAAAAATACGCACGTTTATCTCTCGACCCAGACGTTGCTTTCAATGGAAGCGGTTTGGTCATCCCTGAAAATAATAGGGGACAGGAAAGAATATATGCCCACCTGAGAATTATTTCACACACCTCAGAAAATACCCTGAAACCGGCAAAGGACCCCACAAGCTTCCTTTCAAATGCCTCGTCTTACCTGCTTTGAACAGGGAGGTTTGTTATGTACTATACATAAATTGAGCGGGAGGAAATCATCAAAGCTCTCACGAAAATATCAGACAAATCAAAATCAATCTAACGCCACAATTACAGCGCCTCCACGTGTGTTAACATCCGCCAACACAACCCCATCCTAATAGAATTCCTCTCGTAAATTCGGCAAGTACTACAACCAGTCTACCTGTACTGCCCACACTACCAACTGAAAGAGGCACAAAAGTACCCTTGATTCACCCTCCCGTCCAAAGAGCCATCAACAATCCTATCCTGACATAGAAACAAGCTACCAATGAAACCCAGTTAGCGCTCATCCAATACAAAAATTCTGAAAACACTTCCAAGCCACACACTGAACCCATCATCCACGCTGGCGCTGTTCACCAAACCTATGCAAGAGGATCTTTGTCCTCCTTACTCAAGCTTCCCAAGATACAACCCCTGGTAAAGATGCTTTAAAACACACAGAAAAGATCAGTCGCCAAGTTAAAGATTATTCGTTAAAATATAAAGCAACCGAATTTCTAAACAAAAACACGTTACCGACCCCAGATATAAAATGCAACTCAGAAGAGACTACTCTTCTACTTCGGAGACAAATGCAAAGGCTTTAATAGACTGTACCCAAACAACCCAACTAATGAACAAACTCACACCAATCACTATCTGTGCCAGCTTCCTATAACTTCTTCCCGAGTTTCCTTGAATGCTCCTCTCTGGGGATTCTTACACCTGAAGATAAAAATGGATAACAGCTCCCAAATGGAGCTCGATGCGATGACCCATTCTCTTTCTGGTGTGCTTCCTGCACTTTCGAGAAAGGTGAATGGAAAACTGTTCAACGTAAACGTCGCAACCGCTCTAAGCGTCTGATGGAGGCATGAAGATGGATCCAGAGGTCCCCATTCTCCACTCAACAAACTACCCAATTTCCCAAATCACCCGAATGATGAAGTACTGGGAGTACTTCTCCAGAATCAGACCTGCCACCATCGAATAAATTCATATTGGAATGATGTCGTAACCCCCCAATACACTCTCAAAGACGGGTCATGACTTTCTGGATACACCTCTCTTCCCCATTTCCATGGAACCAACTCTATGTCCCTTTCTGAATCTGTTTGCCAAGCGGGTTCTGATACTGCTCTCACCAATAATATGATGCATAACCAACCAATATAACAAGTTGGATACACCAACTCCACAGTATTCACAGCAGAAGCTCTTCACCAAATACACCTCAGCAAACTCTCCCTAAAAGATCACCTTCTGGTGTATGACTACCCTCTCCCCCAGGTTTTGTTCCCTTCTCGCCGAGACCACGTCTCAACCTTCCCTCTAACACCTCTAACATTACCCCCAGTCACAGAGACAATTAGTTGTTCATCACCTCTCCTCCATCATAATATTCATAACTAACCATGACTACTTTCCTTCAATGGAATTGGTGTGGCTACTATTACTCTACTTTCGAAGAACTTGTTCAACTAACATGTACACCAAAGTGTATATAAAGCACAGGAACTTCGGTCGTGACTTCTTCTCAACCATCTGAATATGGGTCAATGTTAACTCCAGAAAGAGGTACAACATAGTAGTGGTCAGGAATACATTCTCTACCTATCCTGCCTCCCCAAAGTCCGTCCCCTCTCCAAACCAAACTTCATGCAGTGGGGGCAAGAATTCACTTGTCCATCGACATACTATATGTTCAATCTACTAGTCCGAGTAGTGAATTTACCAAGGTCGACTTAAGCAGATCTTTTTCAAACAGCTCCTCGCTGGTTGTTATACTAGCGATTCAACCTCCGCCACCCTTATGGGGCAACTCTGTCACTTTTCCAAGTCCAAGATTCTAATAGATCTCCTAACCCCTGATGCCTTACAGACTCCAACCTATGAACGTTTAGATACACACACTTTCTCTTGTATTGATATTTCCTTTTGCTCCCATTCCCCTATGGATCGTTGCCTGGTCCTGATTATTTATTCGGCAGCGATCACACCACAGCATAATGAGCTTGTTCCAACCCTCAACTCCAGCTGGAGCAGTGATCGAGCGGAGGGGCCTTTATCAGACCCACCGCCATCCCTCTTTCTCCTTCAATAAAAGATTTCCCGACTAAGCGGATGATGCCTTTGCTTCTTCCAGAAACAGCCCGGCAGCTGCATCCTGAAGTCTTCCTTTCAGGTGGCAACCCCTTGGTGGTCCCAAGAGCACAAGCCAACCGAGAGAAGAAGAAGAAACTCTACAGAGGCAATACAAAAGGACCCCACCACCCCAAACATGATATTTTTAAAGCAGCCGCAGCGAGATCTTGGCGACCAAAAGCACGCGTAAACAATATTTAAATAGATATCGATCCCACAACTCCCTTCCTTAGTGTGGAAAGCTACACGCAGAAAATATGCCCGCGTCGATAATAACCTCCTCTCACCCACAGTCCCCTCCGTTATGGGACCTGATATAACTGATACGATCTCCGCTCCTGTGGCGGTAGCGGATGCAAAGTTAGGGTTATAGCTTCTTCAGCCACCGCCTCATTCCTGCTACACTTTCCTTTCAAAACCGAGAACTGACACAGCACTGCCAGAGATTTTCTCGTAACAGCTTGTGGGAAGCCTGGCCAAACTGTCTTTTGGCCTGCAGAGTATCAAACCACCGGAAAGTGAGGCAAAGATTTTGGTCCAGATGATTTCTTCGTATATTCGGTCATATGCCATCCTCTCGTCAGCATATTTTTGTTGGTAACACCTGACGAATCCTCTTTTCCACTATTTGGACTACAGCTTGTAATTCCTATCCCCGTAAAGTCCCAAAGATCCGAAGCTGGTGATGTCAAAGACCACGCTGACCTCTGCTTCATGTGGGCCACGGAGGCCGGCTTCAGGCCGCTTCCCTGTTTGAGAAAGCCGCTTTTCAAATCCTCACTGCAAAATCGTCGTTCAACCGCGGACCCCTGTTAAACCAGACCATGACACCGGGAAGCCTTCTCAACTGGTAGGGATAGTTTCTGGCGCCTTCTTGACCTTGAAAAGCTACATCAACGTGGAGAACCGGATCCTCTCACCATTCGCTCGGTTTTCGCGATTTCTCTTTTCATTAAATGTCTTTTTTGTCAAACAGATCCATGCAAGTTCGGTTCTCTTCGCCACTTTACTCTTGATGAAGGCGTCCGCAGGGTAGGTTTTAAGTGCACTACTATTTGCCTCGGATTACCGATATTGTTACCTCTTATTCAGCGACTGTCACTTTTCTCTATATGTTGATGACTTAGCATTATTGATAGCCGGTGTCAAAGTCGTTCCTTTCTCGAACGGCAGCAACTTCGCTATTGAAAATAGCTTTCAATAAGCCCCCATGGCTTTATTTTTCTCCCCACCAAAACCAGCAGGAAGCTTTAAGAAAAAAAGGGAATCGGAGAACTTTCGCCACCTTCTTCCAGCGAACCCAACCTTATATGGCTCGCCCATTACTTCACCACAGGTCAAATTTCTAGGGCTCATCCTAGACGATCACTTAACATATGCACCAGTGATATAAATTAAAAACAACTTATGTCATCAATCTCGACCTTATTACGTCATCTTCACCAAAGCAGTGCTGATCGCAACCCTTTACGTCTTTACGCTGCCCCAACTGACGAAAGCCGGATTATGGCTGTGCAGGCGTCAGGCCCACAACACTGCTACACCTGTTAGATCCCATTCAAAACGAAGCGATCCGTATATCCACTGGAGTTTTCTGATCGTCTCCCCGGGGCCCAGAATCCAATGTGATGCCACTTCTCTTCGAAGAGAATACATCATGTGCGCAAGTTACCTTCGTTTTCAAACCCCAATACCGTTCGCCCCACACCGATTCTGGCAGGAGAATGGGCCATTTATCGTTCGGTAACATCACTTCTCAACATCCCTTTTTTCAAAAGGTGCTCCTTCGACGAAGCGTGCCCCTTGCGATCTCCCTCCTTTGCCTCATTTGCTGGGTTTCGGACATCTCTCTCCAGCCATCCTGCTGCCCTGTTGATCACGCAGTTCACGAGAGCGAATTTAATCCAGGTGCTTTATGCCGATCGGGCCTTAAAAAGGGGGATTGGCAAGCTTGCCGTCTTTTCCTGATCGTAACTCCTCCCATACCTTCCCTTATGTTAACCACAGCAGAGTTAATCCAGCTGTAATGATTGCCCTTTTCGGCCTCCTAATCCTAACCAAAATCATATGTCGCTTTTATTCAGATTTTCTGTTAGCGCTTAAAACCCTTTTTATTCAAAAACCAGCTGGTATCAGCGTGTTTCTTCGATCCTCCAATTCCCGCATCAATTGTTTATGTTGAGTTCTCATGGTAACGGCAATGAAATTCAGCTTAGACATAGAGGTGCCGTAAATGGCCGCCTCTTCGGATTGTTCCAGGTACCTCCCGGATGCCATTCGAAGAGGCTACCATTAAGTGATTACTATCCTTGCTCTCCGACAGGGTTTTCGATCTGTTGGCAAGAGTGTTGGACGAGTGATTATGGGAAGGAAACCTCAGAAACAAAAGCTTCTAGATGAGTAGCCTCCCTCTCCCACACTTTAACGTCTTCCGTTGGGCCACCACATATCACTACAGTCAATTATACGAGATCCTCCATTTGCAATTTTGCTGTCGTCACTGCAATCTTAAATTGTCTGTTATCTTCATTGATTGTTCCCATCTGCATCCTTATCGTTATTTTTCCTACTTCCTTTACATCCATAATCACCCCTGATTGATCCAGTGTTAAACTAACCAAAACAAGATATCATTGAAATTAACCTTTCAAGAAGTGAATATTCTTTAGCAAGTATTTGATTTATTATGTAATCTTAATCATTTAACAATGCAGTGATGTGTTTAAGTTTCTTTATTTCGACTGACTGAATATTCATTTCTCACCAAACTAAATCTTTTCTTGACCACTCGATAGGACCTCCCATGGTGCTGATTTTCAGCCCAGTGTGGCCACTTCCTTGTGAGCCGTAGACTCCAAGATCCTACAAAAATAATACAATAATAATAATAATAGTAATAATACAGTGTATATATATAAGTAGTATATATATATATATATAAAGTGAAGAGGTAATGGTATATATATATATATGTTATGGTGTGAGTTAGATCAGCTCTGTGGCAGGTATAGTGATATATGGTGTTGGTGGTAGGGTTCTGAATGGAATAAAAGAATGCATGATAGTGAAGCGCGTTTAAGAATAAATGGAGTCGAAAGATTGGTTTAATTCTTAATAGCGGAGTGGATGTACTCAGACCCTGGCAGAGCCTGACTCTGTATGGATGAAGAATTAGGTGCGGTGGCAGAAATGGTGTGTTAGAATGATGGAGAATGGAAGAGAGTGGAGGGTCTCTACCTATATACGGATGATTGGTTTTTGTGGCGAATCTGAATAGTTTGAGAGGATTGGTAGAGATTTGGCAGGATGTGTAAAAGAAAACGTAGATAAGAATAAAGTGAGATACTGTGTGAAGTTATGTTCGATGGTGAGCAGCTGGATCAAGTGTTCGAGATAAATATTTAGATATATATGTTGGATGAAATTGCAGAATGTTGAATGAAAGTTGTGAATGGTAGCAAAGTGCCTGGAGCTAATTAAATTGTTGGTGAATGGGGACTAAGTCTGAGTGCTAGGGTTCAGATGAGGGTGGTATGTGCCAGAGCACTCCAGATGGTATAGAACTAGTGGTCTGAAGAAGAAGCTATGGGATCTAAAGTACAACATTTAACATTTTTCAAGTGTTTTAGGTGAGAAAGGATAAAATGAGAATGAACGGATGAAGTTGTGTGGTTTGTACAGGAGTAATGAGAAAATATATTAAAAGTATTTGTTATGTGACAAGTGATGGATGATAGCAGGTTGGTTAAGCGGATGTACAATGGTGAGTGTGTTGGAATTGGACCGGCTGAGAGACCGAAGAAAAAGTGATTTAGTCAGTAAAGGAATGGCTGAGGAATGTAAGTTTGGCAGAGGTGAGAGGCAAGGTGCCTAACAGGAGTGAATGTCGTGTTTTATGAGGGCTGTGCAATTCCGCCATTGGGTGAACTTCACCGACGAGATCCCTGGCGGCTTGAGGTTCGTCGCGGTCCCGTGAATATGCGGATTTTTTCTGCCTGCTTCGAGTTCTCACTCAGGTATTTATATAATAGGCAGCTTGGCTTTCTTTTCTGGATCAAAGCCTGGCTCCTACTATTCTGTTTTTACAGTGTATTAGCTTCACACCCACCCCTCAGTCTGAGGGGAGAAGGGGTGGGTGATGATATATAAGAGCAGCAAGAATATATAGCAATATAGCAGTTAGCAGAGCAGTTACTATGTTATACATATATATATGTTAAAAGATATATATATATATAAAGGTTGTTATATAGCAGGTATAGAGTATATAGCAGTAATCTTTTAGTATGTAAGTTATATATAAGTATATATATATTCTGGGTTAGCATTAAAAACCCATGACACCTCAAAAGACAATCCAAATGCAAGCTTTTTTTTTTTAATACATTTTCAAATTCTAGAGATATTTTAAAAAATATATGCAATAATATATATATATATATATCTCCTGTTAGTTATGGGCTCAAGGTATTTTATTCAAGGAAAGCCAAAATTGATATATTGGATATTTTCAATTAAAAATAAATGAGGGACTTGGGGTCATTATAGCATATATATGTTAGCATATATACAGCAGCAGCAGCAGCAGCAGTATGTTGTTGGAAGTGCCGAAAACAGTACAGCAGAAGCAGTAGCTAGTATATATATGTGAGTATATATGATATATATATATGTGTGTGTGTGTGTGTGTGTGTGTGTGTGTGTGTGTGTGTGTGTGTGTGTGTGTGTGTGTGTGTGTGTGTATTTCTCTTCTCATACCCTCAATCCTCGAGATCGGAAAACTCAAATCCCAAGATCGGAAATACCGGAAAGTATTTGTGTGGCTTCTGAGTGCAAGGATATTAAGGCCCGATAGCAGGCTCCCACCAGCGCAACGTGGATTCGCACCCAGAACGCTGTTCCTTCAAACGGGAGCATGAGAAGATGATTTGTATGTAATGCCTGATGTATGTAAGGTTCTGCTTTAGTATATGTGTATTGAGATTAGTGTAATACACTATACCGTGAAATTAAATAATACAGAAAATCTCTTACTAACGACAAATTTTTTGTTCACGTAACGAGGATCAACCCATACTGAGAGGGAATCCTATTCTTAAGGCCACACTGAGCTGTGAACTCATATAAGAGAGTATATATATAGAGTATATATATAGTAGTATAAAGTATGCAGAGTATATATAGTAGCAGAAAGTATATATATATAGCAGTATGTTATATATATATATAGTAGCAGTATATATATATATATATATATATATATATATATATCAGATTACAGTAAAAACCTAATTCTCAGAAGAAAAACAGTTACGTGGTTTTTGTTTTTTGCTTAGCTATTATTTTCAACAATTTTGAGATTTTGTTATTAATATGGTAATAAACACTATGCTCACGTGTTCACTGATATATCCGATATTGGCACTAAAACAGAAACGAGCTACTTGTAGGTGGTAATTGGTATGCATCAATACTTACCAACCTTTCCTGAATTTCTTGAAGTTGTGGTGTAGATTTAACAGGAAGTCAAATCTTGGGATTGAGAACTAGAAGATTTGAACTGGAAATGTGTCATTTAAACTTGTGTCACCTTTCATCAGCTATGCGTTGGGTTTGACCACTCATGATGCCGACAGGTTATGGGAGGCAGATTTTCTAAAAGTCGATAATATCAAGAATTTTTCACAGTTGGAAGCTCTCACATTGTAAACCGCACTTGTAGTTTCAAATTGTACTTGTCTTTGGAGAAGCTTTTATTGCTGTGCCCTCAATTCTTTCTGTGCTTTTGAGATAATCAACAATCCTTGCAGTGATGACAAACTTTATTTTTCTCCTTCAATTCACCGGACTTCTCTGTTATTCCAAACCTTTTCTTTTCTTCCTCATCCAGTAGGCATCTTGAGTTATTCAATATTTATTAGTGATTACTAATATTAACTTTTTAAATATACAGTTGTGACCATGCGATTATTATGGGTAATTATTATCAACACCAATCAAAATTGATAATTATAATTGAAAATGAAAACGAAATCATAATTAATCATACAGTACGTCATTTATTTAAAAATTTTTTAATTTTTGGAATTATCTTCATAGACGTTAAGAAAAATAAGTATGAACCACAGCCATCATCTAGTAGCTACAGTCAAGTTGTCATAGTAAATACCAATGATTAATTTCTACACGGAGTTGCCTCTGGTGACGGAGGCGAATCCAAGTCAGCTACAACTTGGCCCACAAGTTTCTTATGAGGGCTGTGAATGACTGCAAACTTTGAGTTTTAAATAATGCTGTTGCCAGCCTGTGACAATCAGCCCTATCATGATTTGACTATGAAACCAATCGCCTAGTCTCTAGGTTACAGCTACTAAATCTAACTAAGGATATAACTAACAACCCGCTTCAGACACGCTTGATTCAAATCATATACTAATATATTTATTACACTACATTTACTCTCATTGTTCTATTTCTGTAGAAGTCTTCTAACAAGCGTGAACAATACCATTTACCCTATTACAAGCCACCAATAAGGTACGACATTCATTCAGTGGGTGGGCATTGGGACAATGAATAATGTTACCAAAATAATATTTAGTTTGTAAATTTTATGTCTATTTATTAGTTTATTTGTAGAATAATACTCAAATGATAATATTGCAAAAAATAAATAAAAATATTATTGATTATTTTGTTTTTTTCCACTGGGTTGATTTTTTTGAGATCAAACCTACTTTTTACAACCCTTCGTATATATAGCATAGCAGCAGAGAGAAAGATATATATATATATATATAGTATATATAGCAGTTGAAAGATATATATATAGTAGTTATATGTTAGCAGGTAGTATATATATGTTATATAAGCATAGCATATATATATAGTAGTTATAGTATAGCATATAGCAAAGAAGAGTATATATATATATATATAGCAGATATGTTATATATATATATATATATAACTTTTATGTTAAGGAATAGAAATACATACTGCACATTAAAGTCTGGCGTATCACTGTGTAATATTGTTTATTGCAGTATGAATATAGCAGTAGTTAAGGTATAGTATATGCAGCAGCAGTGCAGCGGGTATGTTGGTTATATATATATATATCGACCAAACAAGATATGATATATTAATAAACTGTCACTACTAAAGCCTGAAGGCAGCAGCAGCAGCAGCAGCAGCAGCGTTATATATATATATGGGAGCGAGCAGCAGCAGCAGAAAGCAGCAGCTACATAAAGGGTGCTGCAGCTGAGCAAGAAAGCATACGCAGCGCTGGTATGTTGGGCTGTTGTATAGCAGCATATAGTATGAAAGAGGTGTTGAGCATATAAAAGATATATATAAAGAAAGAGTTATATATATATATATATATATAATAATAACACACACACACACACACACACACACACACACACACACACACACACACACACAATAATAATAATAATACATTTAAATCTTACCGCAAAAAATGAAGTTTTGAAATTGGACACGCATTTATGTATGCAAAGGTATTATTATTAAAAGGGAAAATAAAAGCGTAAACTATTCTCAAATTTATTTCAAGTCAACTTCCATTAAACCTTTGAAATTAAATTTTTTGTTTTTTTACACATTCCCTATTTTTTGACAACCAAATTTTTTTTTTTTTTTTTTCTGCATACAGAAGTTCTCACAAACCAGTTATTACTTTTAATACCATTTCTTTCAACATTTGGTTTCTTTAATATTATTAATCATTGATATAAAGAAAGTTTCTTTAAAATTATATATATATATATATATATATATATGGAATATTTATATATATATATATATATAGCATATATAATATAGCAGCAGTATACAGCATATATATATATATATAGCAGTATATATAATATATTTATAAGGCTATATATATATATATATATATATACAGTATATATATATATATAAATATATATGTCATACTTTTATAGTGGAACAGTAGTTCGGTTGGCTGCACACTACCACTATCTTTTGTCGAAATGCTAATGCATGCCCTCTGCATTTTTAAGTAAACTTACGGCGAAAATATGAATTGTATGGGAACATGGAATGCTAGAGGTAAATAAGCGAGGGAGAAAGAGATGATGGATGGTTTAGAGTGGTACTCTGATTTTTTAGCTGTGACTGAAACAAAGATGGCAAAAGAAAGTGGGTGAAAAATGAAAGCCGTGAAATGGGTATGTGCTGGTGTGGAAAGGAATGAGAGGGGGAACAGAAGGAGTTGCGATTCTGACATGGCACAGATCTATGGTGGTCTTTGTTTGTGTGAGTACTAGAGTTCTAATGGTTAAATTTAAGTTGAAAAGGTCAAGATATGTGGTTGTGACATATGGTCCATCTGAGGGTCATGTATTTTCTGGGAAAATATGAATTATACTTTTGATGAGTAGGAGTTTCAGATTGCTTGTGTTGGGTGAAAAATAGATCAAAAAGTGACCAAAAAGTGGTGTCGGAAGAAATGAGAATGGTAGGTAAGTGATTCTGTGAGAAGAGAGATATGTATGTAAGTAATACATTCAAACACATAAGTATATTAGAGTTGGTATAGGTAGAGATGGTATCAAAGTGAAGTGATTGATTTTAAGTTGGTGAAGAAGATGCCAAAAGCATATGTTGGATGTGCCAAATCAGTGACGGGGTTAGCCGGGATTATGATCATTGTTGTTCTTATGTACCAAGTTATGGTAGCCGGATGGAGAAGGCCACGGTGGAAGAAAGAAAGGGAAGAATTAAGAGTGAGAAGTTAAATGGACAAGGTAATAAGGAAAGCGTATAAGAGAGCCTGCAAAATAAATCAGCTGTGAGCAAAATGAAATAAACAAATCTGGAAGCAAAACGAAGGTGCTAGTATAGTGCAAAAGAAGTATGTAAATGTGCTAAAGTAGGAAGTAATGTTGACAGTGAGTGGTGGAATAAAGTAGCGGTACAAGCAGTTAAAGTAAAAAGGAAGCGTGGTTCAATGTACTTAAAGCCAACGATGAGGTTTCAAGAGAAAGATGCTTGGAATTATATAAGGAGGAAAAGAATACTAAAAGATGCAAACGTGGGAGAAAAGAGGTAAATGCAGCAGTTTAGAAGGGAGTATGAGTGGGGGACCCTGGCTAGAATCTTCCTAAAAGCGAGTTGCTACAGACGCTCAACACCCACTTCCACGAGAATAAGGGGAATTATCACAAAAATAGGATGGTGCAAACTGTTAGATGGATGTGAGGAGGGGAACACTTCGAAAATTCCGTACAACATTGGCAAATGAAGAAAGTAATGTGTGAGATTGATGGTGCTGTACTTGGGGTGAGGCTTAGTAAGGACGAGGTAATGGGTAGAGGAGAAACTTGGAAGAATGGTAACCCATCAGCATGTATAAAATGAAATACTGGAAATGATCATGAATGGAGGTGAGATGGTGCTGATTGGGAGTTGTGTAACAAAAAGTTTATGGAGGTTATAGTTCGAGGGATTGGAGGAGAGCAGTAATAGTACCGTTAAGGGTAAGGGGCATATATGGTAAATGTAGTAGAATTAGCTTATTATAATGTAGGGAAGATATATGCTGAGTAAGCTTGGTCGAAAAAGTGTCGAGTAGTGAGGATTGATTATGAAGAATAATGCGTTTGTAGTGGTAGAGAATAAATTCACATTGAAACAAATAATTGGAAAAATTTTCAATGTAAATTATATTTAGGTTTTATGGATTTAAGGGCGTATGATGTAACTGAAGATAAATTTCTGCAAAATAGTGATATATGGTGTTATGGTAGGCTTCTGAATGGAATCAAAAGTATGTATAAACGATAGGAAACGTGTGTAAGAATGTGGAGTTGAGTGATTGGTTTAAATTAATAGCGGAGTGCGGATGTGTTATGTCTCCTTGTTATTCAATTTGCATATAGATTGAAAGAATTAGAGATGGAGTGGCAGGAGGTGTTAGAATGATGGAGAATGGAAATTAGTTGATGTCTAACTATTATATTATCCTCATATTATACAGGCTTATGTGGCGAATTCTGAAGAGAGTTTTGTAGAGGATCTGTGTGTGCGAAGAAAGATTATGACGGAGATTGAGACAGTCATCGCAGTTATGTTGATGGTGAGCAACTGGAAAATATTTAGATATATGTTGGATGAAAGGGAACTGGAGGTGATGCAGAGTGTTGTAGGAAAGTTGTGAATGGTAGGAAGGTGGTTGTTAAATGTTGTTGGATATAAAGTGACCAAGCCTGAGTGCCATGGTCTTACATGGTATGTTGTTACCTGTGTTAATGTATAGTAGTGAAACTATGGTCTGGAATAAAAGGTATACCGTACAATGTGTTAAGATGGACAATCATAGGGTTTTGTTAGTATGTGAGAAAAATTGATAAAAATAAGGAACGAACGCATTTGGGGTGTGAAGAAGGGAATAAATGAGAGAATGAATGAAAAATATTGAGAAATCGTTTAGTACGGATGGATGATAGTCGGTTGGTTAAGCGGATGGTGAGTGTGTTGGGAATTCTGGGAGACCGAAAGAAAAATGGATTGAGTCAATAACGGAATGCCTGGAGGCAAGGGGAGGAATGTGAGTTTGTCAGAGGCGAGAAGAAAGGCAGCAGAGTGAATGGCGGGGTTTTGTGAGGGGTGACGATATGCCACCCGGGCCAAAGGATGAACCCTTCATTGGCAGATGCCATAGTGAGGGTCCATCGCAGTCCATGAAGCCCCAGGGTGGATCTTTTTTTCTCGACTGCGGTGGGGAGCTCACTAAAGGGTAAGGGCGGGGCTTTTCGACTTGCGTCGCTTTCTTCTTCTTACTTTTTCGCTTCCGGTGCATGTGACGCACCTACCTCCAGCCTGGAAAGAAGTGGGCAGATTTTTTGATAATGATGATGATGATGATACAGTACAGTGATAAAGAGCATATATATATATATATTAGTATATAGCAGTTAGCGTTGTTAAGCAAAGAAAGCAGCAGTTATATATATATGTTGCTAAAGCAGCATATAAGCAGCAGCAGAGAAGCAGAGCAGCAGCAGTATATATATACATATATAATTTAATTTAATTTCGCAAATAATAAATCAAATTACAAAATTTATTGAACTAAATTAATTTATTATTTTCTAAAAGGTTTTCCGTATAAATCTTTTGCAGTCTCAAAATCGGGTCTTCTCAAAACTTTAGTTGGCTTGAGTACAGTGTGGAAAAAGAAGCCGTTGTCGGTACTGCATCCTAAAAAACCTGTCTTTCCTCTAAATAGCAAATACACCTAAATAGATTCTACTATTTTCTTTGAGAAAGGACCTTAAATCAAATGCTTGTATTTATATTACTTGAGAACTCATAAACCTCAGTTCTGTAGCATAAGTTTCTTTTCTTTTATAAAAGAGGAGATTAAGTTATATGAGTACGTAGTTTTTAATGAACTACCCTATGAGAAGGATGCTTCAAGTTTTCTGATAGCGACAAACTTGAACCGAAAAGTCAATATTCAAACACCTGATCTAGGTAGACTTGAGTAACCTATAGTGATCATAGTGATAGTGATCATAAAACCTAGAAACATAATAGCTACGTAATATTGGTTAGTAAGTGAGATCTTACCTCTCAAACACAGACAAAACGCTACACCAGTGAATCCACTTATAACGTCACCTCCGTAATTATGTCACGCTTAAATAATCAGTCACACAAGTCAACTATTAATGTCACATGATACCCCTCATATTTGCATCAAATTTATTGCCGAGTATGCCAATATAGTACTCATCACCCAGAATACTGATCGTAATATCTCAAAAAATCCGTATTTAATCCACGATCTGTGCAGAAACCTAAATTCCTAGATCAGTGTGATCTATTTGTATCTCTACTTACGGGATTGAGTACACCTTCTAAAGAGATTATCTTATCATATACTGCTATGCTCTTAATCTTTACCAACTTTAGCAGAACCTACATTATATATTCATATGTAGTGATTATAATAAATGAAGATGAAAATTAACATACTAATAATAAATACATTTTTTGTGTTATATATAAATAAAACGTCGTTTAAGACTTATATCACACAATAAAAAGGAGAGAGAGCAATTATAAAATATAAACCGTTTTTATTCACTTAACCTTATTTTATTATTATTATATTATCATGAGATATATATTTTTGCGTAATGTATCATGAACTTGAGATAAATTATCTTTATTCACACTGCAACAATAAGAATGCGCCCTTACACAATATTCGAGACACTGAAAAAAACATAATGCAACAAACCATCCATACTGGAGCCACCATTCCCCATAGTGTATTTTTATAATGCAAAAGCGCGTGATGAGAATAATTTTCAAACCTCTTGAAAGAGGTTCCAACTCTATTTTCTTCTGTGACGTCAGAGTCGGAGCTTTTACCAATAAAATATTATCGCTATTTTATATTAATTAGAATTAAATATATAAATATTTTATTTTAAGATAGTATAATATATCCTGTGATTTTTATAATAAAAAAAGAATAATTTTTTTTAATACTTTTTGCATATTTTATTTAATAATCTCTATAAAGAAAATTTTAAAACACTTAGGAGGCTGTAAAACTTTTTATTTTACATCCATAGAGGTGATGTAATTTTATCATATTTCATTATTCTACATTAGTAATTAATTTATATTTTAAAGTTTTATATATTCGATTTGTAGAAATTATAATTAATTATTAAATAATCTTAAGGAGGGTAGACATATAAGATTCTACTAACTCATATACTAATAATTAAAATTAAACGTTTGAAAAAATCAGTAAGGTTATTAATTAATGAAGTTTAAGGTACTATAAGTACGAACATAACAGAAATTTTACTAGTGTATAATATAACAATACTTTTAATTACATATAACTCTAAAAAACTTAAAATTCTAATAAGTCCTAAAACAATTTATTGACATAATATATTTTTTATTTGAATAGATTGTATATATAATTAATATAATATGATATATTAATATAAAATTTATAATAGAGATTTTAATTAATTTTGCTGGAATAATTTTAGTACTTTATTATATTTTATGCTTTTTAATCAGATATTAGTAATAAAAAAAATTGATTTATCAGAAAAAAATATAGATTTATTTTGTCTTGAATAATGAATATTGATAATAAATCGTAATAATATTAAAACCTATTATACTTTAGGGACAACTAAAAATTTTATAAGTCATGTATGAGATATATACTAATTTGAGCTGACAGACCAGGGCTCTATTGAAGTCCTAAGTCAATCTATCGAGTATCATTGCGACTACTAACATAAATGTTATGTAGAAGAAGCGCATGTTTATTCTAAATGAGGAAGCTTAAATGGATAAAACAGACATTCCCAGGAATTAGGAGAACTAGCCTGGCTATCAACCCTCAGAGGAAGAAAGAAGAGAAAGTGGATTATACTTTGAAATAGCTGTAAAAATGGAAAATTAATAACAATAATAATTGGCGTCCTCCTGCAATATTATCAAATTAATAAGACGCAAAGAAGAAGAGTCTAATAGTGAGAAGGAGGGGGGTGTGAGGGAGGGGAGAGATGTCAACTGGTATCCTCTACACATAAAGCCATCAGCGCATTATTGCAAAATTTAGTAGTGGTCAAAATTAAAATATAATTTAATTTTTTTAATAAAAAACATTCTGTGTTAGAATTCTGAAATACTGAAATAACACGTTAATAAATCATCTAATGGATTTTCTATGAATGTATCAATCAAACTATCTTACCCGGTTGACAAATAAGTTGAATAGTTTTTTTTTGCTTTATATCTAACTAGTACATAAACAAATATATTGCATTATTATACTAATATTTGTCAAAAAACTCTTAATATTTTCAACATTATTAGTTATGATCAGAGTTTCGAAAGGTGGAGGTAGATCTTGGAAACTTAACGTGGAGTTTTAGAAAAGTTATATCAGTCCAGGTTCAACTTCAATACTCAAAAAGACTAAATATCAACAACTTCTAATTTATAATGCTACATTTACTTTTTGGAATTATCTATATTTGTCTTTTATATATATTATCACTCAGATTAATAATCAATTGGCGGTAGTATTTTTATGTTAGTGAATTTGTACAAAAAACACACATTAATATATTATAACATTACATATAATCCGTCGAACTCCATCACGGAATGGCGAAATAAATGAATATTCGGTCAAAATAAATATGACTTGAAATATATATAAAAGATCTATTTCTAGGGGGACCACTTTCTCTTGACCAATTTGGATATGAGGAGGTCGAAATTCAAGGCATAATGCAGGTCTCAACTAGTTCAAATAATTCCTTCTTTGTATAACATATTACGGAATAACTCTCTCATATTTGATACCTTGCTTTAAATTGTTTTATGCGTTAAATAATTTATTAAAAATTAAAATCCAACTTGAACATATGTTTAGAGTTGCATCACTTAACAATTACGTAATTATCAGTATAATAACACAAGTTCAAAAAATTTGATTATCATACACACATTAAATGTAATGAAAAAGACTTAGTGGTAGCAATATACAGCACCGCGTCTTCCAGCGCACTACCAAACATGTATGGACGACACACTAATAGGTTGGAGAATTCAATTTATTAATTTTCACTCTTTCAGCCCTCCTTTTCACTATATATACAGTATATTTAGCAGCTATTCTCTTATTTTTATAAAATTTAATAAAATAATTTAAAAATATTATAACATAGGCGATCATTATATTAAAATAGAACCATAGTTTCAACTGTGAGGAGAGTTAATGAAGAATTATCATTGCTGAGAAAAGCTAATGGTGGTTCCGTCTATTAACACAATCCATCATGCGAAAATGAATATTGGATATCGTGCATAAGGAGTGTTAAATTACGAGACCAAGTAAGTTAGGAATACCTCGTAAATAATAATAATTAGAAAAGGGTTGAAATGTCAAGCACAACGTATAACATTAGGAGAATCAATGTGTATATGGAGAAACAAAATTATACGTTTGCCTCCAGCTTTAACATTATGTCTTAGAGCGAGACTCAGAGACTGGGTGATATAACACATTTTAGAAAAAATTAAATGAGTTAATATCTGAGAAAGGGGATATGATAATTGAGCATATATAGTTTTCATCTAATATAATATTATCAAAAGTATTAAAACCATTAACTACAGCAAATAACAAAATTTATAATATATATCCCGTGATAAAAAATAAAAAGAAGAGGTGTTAATATTAGAAAGAAACCAAATCCCCCCTTTTTTATAAACCCTTTGTATTATATAAGTTTGTAATCTATTGAAGGATGGTGTTGTAATTTGGAGGGCATCTGCACATTATAATCACAGCTACTAGGATTATTCTATATGTTTTTAAACACATATCTCTGAGAAGAACTTTACTTCTAGAATTGAAAGATCGAGATACTAAAAAAAAAACTTGTAGTACTGGCTATTAGTACTACCCGTGGCTATTAAATGAGCGAAATTTTTATATTATAATTATTTTTTATTTTAGAGTGGACCAATCCCCTCTAAAAAAAGGTGGGCCCAGTCACCTCATAACGCTATACTATATATAAATAACTATATATATAAAATAATGATACTCTAGCCCAACGTGTAATAATATCTAATATAGATTTTCGTATGAAATCTACAGCATAAAGACTTAAAATCTAAATAGTATAAAGGATAAAAATTAAAAAAAGATATAATTGAGAGATCCAGTCAATTAAATTTACAGTAGAAACAATCAGATAATAAAACCTCACAACATAGTTAATATTAAAATTCCACTAATTATAAAACCAAATTAAAAAAACCTGACGAATTAATTTCTTTTTAATCGTAATTTAGCAAAATAGTGATGACATACATGAGACTAAAGACTGTAAATAGAACTAGTAATTTAGTCATATATGAGCCCATGGTTGACAGAACTACTTCTAAGTAGTTATATAATTATTAGGCAAGAGTAAATCTACATATAACGTAGGTTTTGGATCTAAAGGTTTTATGTGCATTCATTGAGATTATCATAGTATTCAGGTAAAGGTACTCATAAATTGTTTAGGTATAACAACCGTTACCTTAAGTTCCAGACAATTATAAGATATAAGGTATATTATTAGGTTATCATATTAAAATTTATTTAATATTAAAGTGAAAAATTTTTTTTATTATAAAAATTTGTAAAAACTTTTATAGCAATAATTAAAAAAAATGATTATTCAATATAAATATTGATTTATTACAATAAAAAATATTAGATTTTGACCACTTGCTATTAAAGTTTGTTCTATTAAGTTCGCCTATGTCCGTGGTGGATTTCGCAGAGTAGTGAATGGGAGGGCAAATAGCCATCTTTTATCTTAAGTTATCATGATCAGGAAGTAGCGCCATATTGCACTGATAAAAAAAGTCGCACCATAATATTATTCTTCTTTTTTTCTGTTTTTTTTTATAATAATTATATTCATTTTATTTTTATTTTGTTCTCTACATTGTTTTGTTATAATGAATAATAATTCATTCTTTAGAAGGCTTTTAAGATATAAAAATAAAGACATTAAATGGGACTTATAGTATGCAGTACCACTTTGCCAATGCAATACATTGATCAAATTATTTGTATTAATATTATATAATACACAGTGTATAACATTATAAGATTAGAAGTAATAAAATGTTGGCTGAACAGAAATATACCCAGGATTCCCATTATAATATATATTAAAATAAAAATATGTACTTTTCGGCACTCTCGTAGAAAAATAGTTATTAGTATCATTGCACACCATGTGTGATGTATTAATGAACTTCTTACTATAAGGGTTTACTTAATGTTTCAATGACCAGAAATCTGTTATTTATCACAAAACATTGTAACCATATACCGACTAAAAACACAGAAACTTAACTTCAACAGGCGAAACTTCACCTGACAGGGCGGAAACTTGAAAACTTGTAAAGGATCCTGCTCAATAGACTACGAGATTGTAATTCTTATTAATAAATTATAATTTAAATGAAGAAACTTTTCACATGAGGTTGCTATAATTAACCCGTCAAGTTCGATAACGTTATCACCGCACACACCACACTCGAATTACACCACGAGAGCTCCACAGCACAAGTAATTTTTTTTTTCATCATTCGCTATACGAACCCATATGCAAGCGATGCGCAGACAACACCTTCTCGATCCAGCTCACGCACACACCACACACTCCACCACCTCATCTTGGAGGAACAAAATGTACATGAGACTATCTTAAATTTGATAATAACCATTAATTACACGGATAACTTCATTTTATTGATATCTTTGTATTTAAGGGACTATTATTTATACGACGCACTTTGGAGATGATATTCTGCCATTCCAATAAGAATTCTATTTCTATAATCACTTAGTAATTTAAGATTTTTTAATATTACATTTTAAAATCATGAGAGAGAAGGAACATTCCCCCCTTTTCCTTCTCAGGAGAGGTAGCTTATTATATATATTTTCTTATTCATGTATTGTGGTTCAGAATAAAAAAGTTTCCAATTTTTAAGTTTCTTATTTTGTAAGATCTATTATTGTAAATAGGTATATTTTCTATTTATCTTCTATCTTTTAATATTACGTTTTATGTTGTCCGAGATGACTAAGAAACTGAAACAAACAGGAGTTGTATAAGTTGTCCAAATGAGAACTCTCTATGTCTACTGCTACTGCTGTACAATTAGGAAAATTACGTCTAAAACTAAATTTTTGGAGCTTAAGGGTAAAATTAAGAAAATAAATAAGAGTTAAATAAGAAAAATAGCAATACAAACAAATTAAAATAGAATTGATGTAAAATAAAATTTATAAACCAGTATCCTGAGTTTTTAACATAAGTAAAATATATTTAATAAATAAATATTCTGGTATTCATGGATAGTATTTGAGATGCACTTGTGCGTTATAGTTTAGATGACTCGTCTATATCCGCTTGCGTTGGTTGTAGGATGTCCACACAATGTTCAACAACTGACTTCACAATTCATTATATTATTTATTTGTATATCTATTATTAGTACAACATAAATCATTAAATTTATAGATCATAATATAAAATATAATTAAAGGAAATTAAATAAAGAAATAGGATCAGATAGGATAAATTATAATTACATATATGATACTTGGGCGAGCTACCTTATTCGAGTCAACTTGAATTGCGAAATCCAGAACACCTTTCAGTTTCTATTTATTAATCCAGTTCCCCATAGTTTCAGCTAACCAATACAAACACAAAAAAAGAAAAAAAATATATAAAATAAATAAAGATGGCGGATTTATACTATTCCGGTAGGCATCTTCAGCTTAGTTTCTTATCATTTTTTATGATATGTATGCACTTTTATATTTTAGTTCTGGTTTATTTACCTTTATTATAGGAAATCATTTTATAACATTGAACAGAACTTGAAAAGTGCATTCAATTTTACTACCTGTGTTTAATTTTATAATTGAATTTATTCCTGAATATTAAAAGTTTAATGGTCCTAAAGCAGCACTGGCCATTCTTATTTTCACTGGTTATAAATTAGCAAATAACCGAAGAGAAATTTTGGTCATGTTTTGCTCAAAAAGACATTATTAATATTATATAAGTATATATATGATGTTCTATATTTATTTGGCGCGAAAATAAATAATTTAAATGAATTTGATATATATATAATACTATATATATATTATGATTTATCTTTATGAGAGGAAAAATACATAATTACTTTTTGTGATCATAATATGATTATATTGGCGGAGTACGTGAATAAATTAAGTATTAATTGATGCAATATAATTAATGTAATATTTTACTTATAAGTAGCACGAAAAATACAATACTTGGGTCAATACCTGAGATTATATTATTTCATTATCGGCGAGAAAAATACTGGATATATATATGTAGTTATTGATAATTATATCGAAGTGCAAAATGTATAATTTATTTATATTAATATATTAATTTATTTACTTTGTGCACTAGAAAAAATAATATAAATACGTATACATGTGATGTATAGTCTTCTGAGCTAATAATTTAAGCTATACCAAATCACATAATAAATTTCTGGTGAGAAATTTAGTGACTGAAAAATAATAATATATATAAGACGTTAGCGGTAAAATTTGTAAGTGCCGTGTAAATATATATAAATACATATGTGATAAAAATATGCATTTTTCATAGTATAGAATTTCTTTTTCGCTAAAATTGAATAAATAATAGTTAATTTTATTTATTGCATATTAGTAGCGTTTATAAAGATATTGGTATAAAATATATACTATATCTGCAATATATTATAAAGTCAAAGTAATTATACACAAAATATTATATATTAATTTCTTATAAGGGGTAGGGTAAATAATAATATATTAATTTATATTATAGAGGAAAATGGCATACTTTGATTTGCATCAGAACATTGGTATATATATTTTCGTTTTAATTATTACTAAAACTAAAATTATGTAATTAGTAAATACATTATTTTCTTAATCTATATTTTGCAAGATTCCCAAATACATTGAAATTATTATTAGAAAATTTACTAGTTCTTTTTTCAATTATTACATATTAATTATTATAATTTTTTCCTTTATAATGAAAAATAAATAAACTATATTAATAATAATATAATATAATATACTATACTAATTAATATAGTTCATAGTAAAACTATCTTGAAAGTTTTCATCTTATACCTATCTTTTACTAACTTCTTATTATCTTAAAAGTATGACTAATAATATTTACGATATCCTAAAATATAAAAAATTAAAAATAACAGAATTATAAAGAGCTAATAGAGGAAAAAGCCTATTTATTATAATTATAAATAATAAAAATAAGAATTGTAATATTTAATATTTTATATTAGTTAATTAATAAATTATTAATAATAATAAAAAGTTAATTAATAATATATGTGAATAGTTAGTATACTATAGTTAATATTAGCACAGAATTTAAACTCTTAATTTTAATTTATCATATATCACATATATATCTATATATTAATATATATATATTATAATATATATATATATACCTGGTATATATATATATATATATTATATAATTATATATATTAATTAATATATAATATATTATATAAATAATATATTATTATAATATATATATACATATATATTATTATAATAAGAATTATATATATTTATATATTACCGTCTTATTAAGAGACATATATATGCATAAGTATATGTATATATATATTAATATAAATAATATGATATATTTAATTATAATTTTATAATATATATATATATATCTATATTAATATAATTTTTAGACAAATAATTTGTAAAAATTAATAATATTTATTAAATATATAAGTATAAAAATAAATATAAATACATGAATATATGTTATAAAATATTAATTATATATTAATTAAATATATATATAACTTCAGTTAAATATTAAAATAATATATAATATATATTATTATATATATATATATATTATATATTATATTATAATAATATATATATATTATATATATTAATAATATAGTAATAGTATAATAATAATATATTACGTAAATATATATATAGTATATATAATATTAATTATATTAATATTATATATATTATATTATTAATTAATATACTAATATTTAATATATTATATTTATATTATATATAATATATTTTAACTAGTTTTTATCTGTATATATTACATTTAATGAAATATAATATTTTTACTTGAATTTTTACATTTTAATAAACTTATCTATACAACTTATTCAGGAGATGAACTAGTAATTTAAATTTTAACTTGGATACTTTCGTAGAATATTACATAACTACCTCAGTATTTTAATAAAGGTATATATATATATGCTTACACTTAATATTAATATATATAAAAATATATATATTTTATAATATATATATAAATTATATATATTTATAATATAAATATTGAATTATATGTCTTATTTTAAGAGTCAATATTATATATATATAATATTATAAGTATATATTATTTAATATATAATATAATATATACATATAAATATATATTATTATATAAATATATAAATATATATATCTAATAATATTTATATCTTATATATTACTTATATTATATATAATATATGTACTATAAGAAGATATATAATATATAAATATAAAATAATATATAAATAATATATATATAATGAGCTTAAATTAATTTTATCTTTATATAAATTCATTAAAGTTTAAAATGTAATATAAAAATTAAGTCAACTTACCGGAAGGTACTCTAAGGTGAAATAAATCCCACTTAACAAACATATTAAATATATTAAACAAATTAATTTTAGGATTTTATCAAAGTTGGAATATTAGAACAGTTTATAATAATATTATATTAAATTCATATATATATATATAATTATATAATATATTAACTATAATTATATATATATATATATAATTATATTATAATACTATAATACTATATAATATATATAATTAATATATAATTATATATATATATAATATATATATATATATAATATATACCATATATATATATCGTTACTATCCCATAGTGGGGTCATATTATTTATTGAAATATATATAGCTGCACCGTCACTTTGAACTCTCTATCATTACGTGCTGAAATATTGTGAGTTGTATCAACTATATTGATCTTGCTTTCTAAATCGATGTCCACATAGTTCAAACTTTATCTCAAATATAGCCACCCTTCTCAGTCCTCTCTAATAATTATGTCAAACTTAGAGGAGTATTTTACATCTCTCTTATGTGGCTCGTTTAGAGACTAAACTTGATCATGATCTTAATTTTACTTCATTGATATCGTGGCTCAAAGGTAACTGAGTAACGAGGTATAGGGCTCGGGTTCGATCCCTTTCGGACTAATCTATCTCAATCTTTCTATATACTCACTCATGTACTGAGCGTATCCTTATTTGTTTTATTAGATAATTATTCTCAGTTTGAGATCTACATACATAGTACTTGGCATTCAACATTCACTCTTTTAGGGAATCGAGTTCTCTATACATTCATCTCTCTCAAAGAATTCCAGTGATTTTATACACAGAACCATTTAATAACTCCTAATCATATAACACTTATTTCAGAGCTTCGTGTCTATAAAGTTATAACACGTATCAGTCAGGAATTAACTACAAAACTTTATATAACACAGAGCAAATATATATAATACAAATTAACTATAGGAAAATATACTCATTTTTTTAAAGATTTGATTGATTTATTTAATTTTAGTTCATATTTAATTTAATTATACTAGGGGGGGTAATCTTTCTTTTTTTGCGGCGTAATACAGAATTATTTTCACTTATTTCTTTATATATGACGAATTTCAACACACTATCAAAATTCAAATGAGGAACCCTTGAATGATGGCTTGTCTGTTATACTAGGGCCAAAAAACTAATAAGACGGTAACGCTATCTAAAGATTATCAAAGGTAATACTCTTCCTTCAACCACTCTCAGAGCGAGAGGAAGCAAATTCGAGAGCATCCAGCTTCAAAATAAAAGCAAGCCAACCAGGCTCAACCACTTATAACCATTAAATTCATTTGGCTTAATTTCTCCCAAATAAAAACACGTTAAGAAGTTGATGATCAGTAACATGCACATTCGCGAGACAACCAAAACTTTCAGGGGTCCCGAGGAGAGAAGCAAGATAAACCATACAATAAACCACAAATGCTACACTCGCTTTCATTATTATGCGCACGCATGTCTCGAACCATAATTGGTATACTAAACCAATACAAGACATCAGTATTCTTATAGCTAGTGGACCAGAGGAAATAGTCAAACCCTCTAGAAACTTAGGGAAAAAAGAAACCATGTACACCATTCTGCAGAAGTTTAAGTTTTCATCTTTAGGAAGATATATACACACATATTAAAATCTCACAAGTTTGCCCTCTCAACGTCGAGTCTGGAAATCATCATGTCCGATATTGGAGATCACATGTTCCGAACATTTTCATCATTTGTTCTAGGCTGGAAAATTCTCCAGAGAATACCTCGCCCTCTGCCCAGAACTCCTCCATTTTTGTGTTTGAGCGATGATGAAGAATGGGTTGTATGTTGGGCTTTGGCGAGGTAACACATCGGAGGTTCAGGTATTTGTTGTTTCTTTTTTTATTTTCCCTGTCTCCCCGCCAAAATAGTGTTCTAACCCATTGTAACTAAGATTGGCTTACTTTCAGTTATTTAGGGTAAAATAAAAATTAATTCTATCCCACGAAACTCACTTGTAAAAGTATTCTCAACAGAAAAGTCTATGTACCACACCGCACCCGGTGCTTCGACCAACCATACCTCTCACATTGTGTACTGATTATTCGTGACGAACCGATATGTGAATAGTATAACTATAGTTAGAGGCTTCTTGATAATCATTTTTTCACATTTTAAGAATTTAATTATTAAATATAGCTAACTACATAGAATGCAGATCTTCATCTTAAATTATGATTTCACAATTTTATTTTAAATATACATAAATACATAATCATACGAAACGAAATTAAGAATTATCAGGTACTTACAAATTATAATACTGGGTAAATTATTATATTTTTTTAATTCTAAAAGTATATAATATCAAAAACACACACAAGATTTTTTAATTTATTTTACTATTTTGGTATTTATTGGAGATGCTGGTTCTCGAATAAGATAAGTTTTGGAACTAGGAGTACTTATATTAGTTGAACTCGGCAGTACAATTAATTCTTGCTGGATATAACGTTAATTAAATATTAATAATTTACCTAAATAATGATAATATACTATATATCGAGTTAGGGTTTAGTTATCCAATAAAAGTAATCTGATCACTTTGTTCATTAAAAATAAAATAGAACTTTTATCGTTACCAGATACAACAAACTTGCAATGTATATTAACTCTTTCATAAGTATAATTTCCTTTTTGCTGCCAGTCACTACACGTCTATCTACATAAGTGGTATTTTATATATTGAGGGCCTTAATGCTTAAATTGAGATAGCAGCGTGGAATGCCATTTTGCGAAATCATTAATTGAGGTAAAAATGGCAAGGCAGCTGGTAAACCATTGCTATAACTTCCTTCATAATGTTAACTTTTCTGGATTAACCAAAATCTGACTCTATGGGGAGGCACTTAAATCAAGCTGAAGGGAAAAGCCTGAATAGTTCAAAATAATCAAGACGCCAAAAAATGTCGTGGATTGAAGTGGAGAGCCTGAAGAAACTCAAGGTATGATTGTATTTGGTAACAGGAAATACCTATTACATCAATTATAATATAAATATATATAATATATCAATAGTGAAGAATATCTGCGTGTGCGTTATCTTCCAGGTTAGCGAGCGATGTTTTACCAAATGGAAGGGTATGGGCCCAAGTCAGCAATGCAATAATATAATATAAAATAAAATATACTATATAAAATATAATTATATATAATATATATACTATATACACAACTCGGGCCATTGCATCTGACATCATGATACAATCACAATTAAGCTGACAACTGATATCTCTAGATAAAATTAACTCCTTTGTGAGATGGTTTGTGACCACGTGTGGAGCGTATCTGTGTCTTAGCAGTATGAAATATAATGAAATCTACGTTATGAATTATACGTAATATACGATACCTTAGCAAATCTAACAGGTAATATATATAAGGTTCTCTACTTATGGAATCAATAACGAAGATCTTATTTCTGGTAAAGGAGTTAAGTTAGGGCAGTAATAGGTCCTACACTTAATAAGCGTGTTTACATCTCTAACCCACTGATGGCTAAGTGCATTATCTTATTGAACGCAGGGTTAGTAAAACTCCACTCAATATTAATAATAACTGTGGTGGTGCGCCTCATTGGTGGGTCGTTTGGTCGGCCCGGAGGAGGCCT
This sequence comes from Trachelipus rathkii, assembly GCA_015478945.1. Lineage (NCBI taxonomy): Eukaryota > Metazoa > Arthropoda > Malacostraca > Isopoda > Trachelipodidae > Trachelipus > Trachelipus rathkii. The sequence goes on along the minus strand of JABUQX010013009.1, from coordinate 30,655 downwards.
TCTTTAAATCTTGTCGGGGATCATATGTTGGTGTGGGTACTTGGTTGGGCGGTATAGGTGCCGGTTTTACGGTCCGAGAGACTCAGAAGGCGGTATATTAGCACAGGTCAGGAAGCCTTTCACCCCTTGCAAATATGACCTGCACCGTACCGCCATGATATCAAATTGTTTTCCGTACCACTCTCATTGAGTCAAAAAACTCAGCGTTCTCGCCAGGGTACGAGCGTGACGTCTCTGCATGAGGGTGAGTAGGAAAAAACTAACATTCTACACCAATGCCACAGGTAGAAAGGGGGGGGGAAAATAAGACTATCGTGCACTTATATACCGATTAAGAGAAAATCATAAACAAACACATGTATACATTGCCCTTTGAACTCTTCAATATATTTGATTTTTAGATGATGTATGTTTATTGCTATATCAAGATATTAAGATCCCAGTTGGATAGATAGTTGGGATTCTTTTGAGAAAGCATCACGGCCACCCTCACGAGATAGAATTAAGAATTATGAATATGGAGTGAAATTATAAATATATATATTATTTCACTTATTAAGTGTGATAGGTATATATATATATATGAGTATATATCTATATAAAATATAATATTATATATATTATATATAATATATAATATAGTATAATATATACTAATATATATACTTAAATATATATATATATATTAAATATATATATATTAATATTATTATATTATTAATATAATATATATATATATATATATATATATTAAATAATATAGAAATAAATTAAAATATATAAATTGAACAAAAAGTGAAACTGCTTTTCAAAAGAATAAATTAAAATAATAAAAATATTTTTATGGACAAAGAGACATATACTTAAACAGTGAACGTCAACTGGGAGTCGAGCTCACAAGCCTATGGTACCTAACTGCACGGAGTGTCACACTTTATCCACATATCATTGCAGTATAGGATATACGATGTTTTTTTTGCACACGGACAGAATGACTACTGATAAGAGTAAGTCGTGCAATAATGGAACTCACAGGATAGAAAGAACATTGTAGCAATAATCGACAAATTAAACCAGATAGTCGCTTATAACTTTATTGAAGGTTGTTAATTGTACTAATCCTTAGGTATTTATTATTATTAAGATTTAAATATTTTCTATATATATATATTTACTTTATATACTTAAAATTTCAAATAATATTTATATTATTATTTTAGGTATTTACTGAAAAATTCTTATAATTTATAGGTCACAAAAAATAGAATAGCACTGGCAAATGGCAATTCCTTAAACTACGTAACACTGAGAGATATAATATATATATATAATATATATCTAATATATATTATATATATATATATATATATATAATATAGTATATATATTATCATTAATTATTATTATATTTATATATAAATTATAATATAATATAATATTATTAATATTAAATTACTATAAATTATTATAATATATATAAATATCAATACTACGAGTAATTATGGGAAATATTTACTTATTCTAATCTTTCGCCTCCTTGACTCCCAAGTATTGGGGACGGTGATATATATTATATCTATACTATATAATTATATATTAATATATAGTATTATATATAGATATAGTAATTATAATATATATAAATATAAATAATATAATTATTAATATTATTATTAATATATATTAATAATTATATATTAATATATATTTATAATAATATTATAATATATTAAGTATAATAATAATATCATAAATATATATAATCATATATTATACTATAATATATATATATATATATTTAAAATAAGTTATAGTAGGCCAGTAGGTTATATGATATAGGTTATATATATATATTATAGAATAGTATTATAATCATAATATATATATATATATAATATATATATTATATATATAATAATATATATTATATATATATATTATAATATAGTTTTAATATTAATATAATAAATAAAAAATCATTATTATAATATATATATTAATAATATATATATATTAATATATATTTAATATTAATAATATTAAAATATATAAAATATATAACTATATATATAATATATATATATATATATATATATAATATAATATATATATATACTAGGTAATAAAAAACTACAAACAATTTGACTATAATAAAAATTTTAATAATTTTATAAAATATACATGTAAATATATATATTACTTATTTTTTATTAATGTATGTTATAAGTACAAGGTACAAACCAAAAATATTTGTTTCATGATATAGACTTCCTTTTTGCATATAATTATTAAGGTTGAGTATTAACAAACCATTTAGGACGATATTAGCGTATGTTATCAGTTGTGAATCACTATGTTCAAACTCGGAAATGGTTTGCGTAGTACAGTTTGGAATGATGGCCGTCAGTTATTCTTGTTCCTACATAAATACCACTTCTAGTTTACAGGAGTGGGACCATTCCTATGACTATTTGGTTATTTATTTCCTGCTGATAATTTACTCAATTCCATCTATCTTAAAGGCCCTCTGATTATTATTGGTTTATCCTGAGGGACTTGGTGTTTATATAGGAGACTTATATTGTAGTCATTGGTTGGTTATTATTTACTATTAGTATTTATTTTCTGTCTCCCCGCGACCCGGGCCAATACTACATTGAGTGTAGTAGGTGTTAAACAAAAAATAAAATAATACCTAATTATCTAATTATCATTTGCTACTCTCTTTATCCTAATAATATATGGGGTTATAATATATATAAATATATTAAAGTATAATATATAATTATTATAATATATATATATAAATAATCGCTTCTTCCTGAAACCAATATATTATATATTTTTTATTATCATACAATTGAACTGGGGTTAAAATGGTGCGTGAACAGAGCATTATACGAAATACACGAAAAGTATTTGAGCAGAAGAACATGAAAGTCATAGATCAAAAATAGAAGCACCCACCTAATACCTATGCATCACATAAACGCTATTAGTGAGAATACTCGTTACGTGACTTAGTTCAGAGTAAAATAATCAAACTATTAGTTTAGAGGCTATAACATTTATAGGGATCCTTTTAATGAATTAGTATATATATAATATATATATATGAATATACTAAGCGACGTATATAGACCCTCACTACTTGAGCATTAATCTGGTCAAGTGTAAGGGTTTCATCCCGTGGCCCAGGTGGGTCCTAATTACAACCATCCCCCTATAAACAAATAAACAACTACGCCATTCACTAATTATATAGTTCCTATTTATATGTATTCGACAATCCTTTATTCTTACTAAGGCTCATCTGCCAATAACCAGTCAATTCTTTCTCCTACCTAGACATTCCTCTTACTATAAGACTAATATCAAATCATAACACTTTTCTTACAGTCTACTTCAAATCCAGCTCTCAGATTTAACCCAACACACTCACCAATCTATAAGCATTCGCGCTAGAAGGCAATTTTACCACTCGCACATTGAGTCAGGCAAAATTTAATAGTATAAATATATATAGTAATATACTTTATTATCCACATAGACCATAATAACCATCATTCAACGTACTTAATTCCATTTATTATCTCCTCATTTATAAAACACAACTCTATTCTTCATTAGTCCACACCACAACATCTCTAATACGTTCATTCGCTCATTTTATCAATTCTTTTAAAACCTAACATCGGTATAATAAAATAAAATATAACTATATTATATAATACACCCTTAAGATTATTTTATATAATATATATAATATAATTAGTGATATTTAGAAATATAATATATAATTAATTAATATATTAAATACTATATATTAATTATAATATTTATAATATATATATATATTATATTATATATATATATATATACTATATATATATACTATATTAATATAAATATATATTTATAATGATATATATATATATATAAGTAATTAATTATTTAATATAATATTAAATATTATATATTAATATAACGGTATATATATAAATATATATATATATATATAATATATAATATAAATATTAATTATAAATATATATGTATGGTATGAGTTAGTGGTGGTGTGGATGTGGGTGTTATGGGCCGTGGCGTTTTTACTCCATAAATTGGGGGTATGGATAGGAGATCGAAAGCTACCTTATTAACCCCTATGAAAATCTGCTCCTTCCACCCTTAAAATTTGAAGCGACTCACCAATCCCCAATTAACAATTCTCACCAATAACTGATCCTTTAATATGAGTTTTATAAAAAAAATTATATATGTGAAAGAACTAAAATTATTATATATATACGTTATATGAATATTATATAAAATAATATTATAATATATAATTATGTATTATATATATGTTATACATTTGTTATACATGAATATTATGTCCATAAGTGTGGATTATAAAAGTTAGTATAACATATTAGTATAATATGTATCTCTGTTAGTGACAATGTGGGTGAATAAATTTAATTTAATAGGTATGATCTTCTATCCCTATAGAGCTGGGAGTTTAGGCTAGTTTAATCTTAATATTCACAGGTAGTAAGCTTATATGTCCTAATAAATCTTTCCACAAATTTGAAAGTAAAACATTAAATTCAGAACAAATACTTCTGAATGATAAAATTATTATTTGGAAATTAGGAAATAAATTAACTTTATTTTATTTTGCTGTTAAAAACTTATACAGTACAAGTGTATATTTTCTAATAATGTTTGTTTGAATATATCCCTATATTCCAACTTAATAAACTATATTCTTCTTTAAATACTTCACACTATTTTTTTTAGGTATTAAATTGTTTAGCTTTACTGCTTAAAATTCTTTTTAGAATATATTAGGATATTATGTGTGCTCAATTGGATCTCTGGGAAAATATTCATAAATGTTTTAAAATGTATAGGACCACGCAAACATTGATTGAAATGATAGAATTAGTATTAATATATATATAAAGACTAATGCGAGAAAATCACCGGATCTCTCACTTACCCTAATGTTAACTAATCTAACGAGCGATAAATGATTAATAGTGGGGTTGCAGATATATCTACGTAGTACACAGGCCGGAGTATCAAACCCGGGCGAAGTAGACGAACGGCAAAGACTAACCCACCTTTGTTTTTGTTTTTTAACCTTTCTATAACAAGTTAATGTAGTGTGTGTGCAAAATTGAGAGCTTTCTCAACGAAGCTATACACCATTACATGAGGTCCGCGCACACAGTCAAAAGCCAAGTTTTGGATGATGACGCAATAGGGCAAATATTATTACAAATACGGCAATACTCTTATGTCTCGTCTTTATCACTCTCTTCTCTAATACATTCTTTCGGGTACGATCTCTGATTTCTTCTATGTTTCTCCTTTATATACTCTACAATTTAATCTCACTTATCTCTCTTCTTTAATTTGTCTTTCTCTCTAAGTATTTAATCTTCTTGTTTCTCTATCACAAATTCAATGATATCGCAACTGCCCTCTACTCTGCCCTATTCACTCGCTATACTGCATTATCATATCAATATATACAGTATCCTTCTCTATCTATATCATTAGCCCTTCATATATTATTATCATATAATATATTATATACATCCATACTCCTCTCATGCTCTCTTCTCCTAGTCTCCATATTCACAT
>JABUQX010013009.1:0-20000 GCA_015478945.1 Trachelipus rathkii | reverse complement strand
TGTATTTATCATTATATAAATATAAATAATTAAATACATTATATAATATATTAAAATAAAAAATCTAAACAAAAATAATAATAAATTTAATTACATTAATTTTAATAGCAACAAATAGTAATTTGAATTATGCTATATGAGTATAGTATAATATTATATAATAATATAAACATATTTTATTACCTATAATATAGTATATATATAAACATTACTAATATATACAATATGTATCTCCTGACAATTCACTAATTTACTTTAGTCGGTCTAATTAGTGAGTTCTGCTTAGCTTCTACTCTAGCTATATCTGAAGTGGCTACTGGGTTGACTCTGAAGATATTTCGGTGTATGCCAAAATGATGACAACTTTAATTGTCAATGGGAAGAGCAAATTTATTCCTTCTTCGATTAAGCCTTTTCTTCCCAAATTTCATGGTTCGACCGTACTTGTTCTCTTGTCATTCAAGGTAGAGATATTGCATATAATGAGAATGAAAAAACTAGTTCATTTATCACTCCTGCACTTTATTTTAAGTAAACTCATAATCTTTTCAGATTATATTAATGACAGGTCAAGCGTACTTTTACTAAAAGTAAGAGACACAATGTACCTTCTTTATGTTCTCGCACTCATAATAATTTCTCGCCTCTTATAAAAAATATCTCCAACTTCTGTAAATCTGCTTCCCCCCTGCTCCATTCATTTTCTCTCTGATGAACCTATAGCTACCACTCCAGCTGAAAGGACTAATTTCTTCAGGCTCCTTTTACTTTCAATTCTATCGTAAACGACTCTGAGAATCCTCCTCCTCCCCCTCTTCTCAGGAGCTCCATGTCTTTATCTGAGATTCCATTACCTGAGATTAGAAATGATCAGGTGTCTGGGATTCTAACATCTATGACCTTTATGAAAACAAACGGACCTGATGGCATACCTTACTGTGTTTTAAAAGTGTGTGCCCTTGAGTTAACTTAACGCCAACCCTCGTTCAATTCTACTCCCCAGTCTCAGCACTAGCATTTTTCCCATGTTGGAAGCTCTTTTATGTTCACATTTCCAGAAAAGATAGCAGCAATGCTCCCACTATCTCCTTATTGTTCTCATCTGCATTAAGTTTAAGATCTTTGATCTATCCTTTATTCTCTTTTCTTAAATCATCTGAATCTCATTCCTTTCTTTCTAATCATCAGTTTAGCTTACTATGGTAAGTCCTTTGTAGTGCATGGTGCTTGGCATATCTAAGGCTTCTGACTGGAATGACATGCATTGCAGTTCTCTAAGCTCTCTTCCTTTGGATTTCTTATTTCACTTTGCTTACTCATGTATAACTTTCTTTCAAATCGTTATACATCTGCAGTGACCAACGGGGGGATTTTTTTTCCTTTCTTGTCAATGGTGGTATTCTACAAGGTTTTGACTTATCCCCTATACTCTTTTTCTACTCTATTAATAACGATCTTCTCACCAGCTATTCTAAGTTTTAACCCTATCTATTCTATTGTTGACTTCCACTCATTTCGAGTCTCTTCTCTCCTTTGCATCTATAGTTGGTTCACGTATTAATATGAATGGGATTTCCAGAATGAATCGCTAAAACTTGAACTTCTACAAATCTCACTTTTAATAACACCACCCACCTTTTTTTTATCTCTTTAGATGATTATATCGTCTGACTTGTGGTCAATATAAACGTTCTTTGTCTCAACATAAGGAGAAAAAATGTCTTGGATACTCATATCTCAATGGTTGTAAGGACGTATCCAATTAGAAACCTAGAGATTCTGTTCAAGCTACGAAATGTTTTATCCTTTTCAGTTATTCCAACTATACAGGGGTCTCATGCTTTGTGGCACTGCTCTCATAGCTGGGAAGGCCAGCTCGACCGCCTGTGAATAAGGGTCGGTCAAAGCTCAAGAAGACTTAAACTGTTCCGCGGACTTCCACTTCACTTGACCCTCTATCTGTTGCGGCGCGATGTTGTCTTATCTCTTCAACTGACCACAGCGGCAGTGTCGAGACTTTCACTCGCGTTACCTCCACCCTTACAACGTGCCTCAGCACAAGGTGCATGTGTCGCGCATTATTTGTGGATATGGCATCCAGGCAGTTTCTCTTGCGGATGCTTCCTTCTTTCCACCAATTCATTCGTTCGTGGAATATCTTTCCCATCTGTCTGTTCCGGCTGAATTTAATCTCCCGCACTTCAAGGCCTGCGTCTGCGCACGCGTAATTTGCGGTAGTTGTGTACTTCTGAGGCGTGCAAACACCCCCTGAATAGGGCTCTGCCATGGGGGTGACAACTGAAAAAAAAAAAAAACAAAAAAAAAAAAAAAAAAAAAAGACTCCTCCAGTGGATTTATCTTTAATCTCCCCTCCACATCACCAAACACTCCTCGACGTCACGCATCTGCCCTCGTTGTTCCTCCATCTTTCTTATTGTCTGCTCGCAGGCTTAACGCGGCCACTGGCGTCCATTCAGGATTTCTGATTGTCATGCCCTCTTCACTTCTCTGAGGTCCCTACCAATCTCAGTTGATTCTTTGTATATGTTTATTATTATCCACATTCCAGCTCTCTCCGTATTTCCTCACTTTCTCGCTTATGCTTCAGGGTAGCTTTCTGCAATCAATCGCAGCACCTAATCTCCGCCCCTCCATCGTCCATTTGTGTTTGATCAATGCCCAGATTTTCCGATTACACTATTAATGGTACTTAGTATGTTTATGTATATATCACCATTTTCATTTCTTTTATAGCTGTTTCTTTCAGTACTGGGTATAATCCTCCTACGTTCTGAATTCTTATCTCTCCCTCACTCTCCCTCCCTGACCTCCTTGCCTACCTCACACTCCTTTTTTATACCTCTTATCTGTGAACTCATACCCCGCTTCTCTCAGCGCATACCGACCCCATCATCCCATCGGGTCAGCACATATTGAATGCCGCGCCACCGGAAGCAGCATAGCAGCGAGAGGAGGCCAGGACGGCAAAGTCCTCCAGCCGTGAATATAAACAGGCCACACGGCCCCGGCGACCGCAGCCACCCAAAACCACCGCTCGCTTCACATTCTTACCCATTAGTTAGGAATGTCGGGATCGCTTGCGCCCCGCGCGTCACAGCAACGATGCACTGCACAGTAACATCGCGTTTCGCTATAGATTCAAAGAAATGTACGTGGTTTCCCCTGTTGTTCCACGTACCGCAACGAGCCCAGCGAAAAGGTGCTCGACGCCAGAGGATCAGCACCCCTCGACCGGAAGAAGCAGACCTTCCTCCTCCTCAATTAGTTTCTCTTTTCTCCCAAGACCTCTTTTGCTGTTCCCATCATATTTTCCTTGAAAATTATTCCATTCTCATATATGTTTCTCTTATATTTCCTACTTGCATCTTTCTCCTTTTTAAAGTCTCATCAAATTTCTCCTTCGTTTGCCTGGTCCTTTAGTTCTTCTAGCAGATATATCTTTTTAACTTAATTTCCTCGCTTAGTCTCCTCTCCATTCTAATGATTCCAATGTAGCCATCCTGTGTCCGAATCAGAAGGATTACGTTCGGTTGCATCGTTCACGTCCATACAATAAGTATTTTTTTATGTTACATTGTTCAAATAATTATCTATCATTGATTTTTCCGCGTATCTTTCTAAATCCGCACTCCATCTGTACCAGGTCCACTTATTTTACTTTCTTCATGTTGGAAGCATGTGTTCATGAAAGTTAATCCGTTCTCACTGCAAAATCTATCATCAGTTCCCCCTCTTCATTTCTGTCTCCTCCGAAAGCCCCCCATGACTCTCTCTTCCCCTCTCATTCTATCCAATATGTTGTCATTCAAGGTCCCAATTATGATCTTTGTCTCTTCTCCAATCCTATCGTACAGCAGTTGAAATATTCTTCTCTGAAATCTCTCCTTTCCTCCTTACAGTCTTCCCCTTGTGGGGGATGTTTGATTTAATTAATCTCTCTCCCTGATTTTCATTCCTTAAGAGCCATCAATCTGTTCATGTATCGTATTCGTTTCTGTTATATTTTTGTAGATATCCGTTTCACTAAGATCGCCCACACCTTCGGTCTTGTTTCGTCTCTGCAATCCCTTTATATCAGTACATAAGTCTTCATGTGTATTCTCCTAGTACCCCTCTCCCACCGGATCTCGTCAGCAACCATTCCAATCAGCTCCAATCTCTTCTCCTGCATTAAGTCACATATCTCCTCCCCAGACCGTCTCAGCCGGAACGCACGGCGTTGTTGTGCAATTGCCGAAGTACAAATCCTTGATTCGGAGGTCCAGTGCCCACCCGGTGCAGCAACCCCAGGGGCATCCGGGCACGCAGTACAGTGGGAACATAGATATAAAAAATTAATGAGAGCAAAATAATAAAATGAAATAAGATAAGAGAAAAAAGAACACGGGCGCGGCGGAGGTGAACACCAATAAAAGTAATTTAGGAACTGAAGAGCAACCGAACTATCCTGGATTCGGACCACGGAGAGTAATTGGAATTACTCAAGAATGGAAGAGAGCAGATCAAAGCCGAGCAAATTAGTTAAGAAAGAGTTATCTGCTAGAAGAACTAAAGGACCATGCAACGAAGGAGAAATTGATGAACCATTAAAAAGGAGAAGAGCAAAGAAGAAATTAAGCAATTGGAGAGCATTAAAGAAAAATAGCTGATAAGCTGCTATGCTTACTATAATATTATATATATATATTATAATATATATATATATATAATATATTATAATATAATATAAATAAATATAATATATTATAATAATATAATATATATAAAATAATATATAATATTGATCATAATGATGATTTTAGGGAGTCGGAAGTCGGGAGTCGGAAGTCGAGCGTTGTAAGGTAAGGAGGCGAGAGTCGAACACTCTTACCGGAACAATTACTGTAAATCAGACAAAAAAATAATGTCATACTAATAAATAATTAAAAGAATTCAAAGAAGGGCAAAAAATATTTTTATCAATCGACCGCAAAAGTTGAATTTTATGTTAATTTAAATTATGGTCATGTATTTTGGCAAACCTGACTTACACTACGCTCCATAAATTTAAAAAATTTTTTTATTTCAGTGTCAAAAGCCTAAAAAAAATATTCGACCGGGACAAAATTATATTCCCTTCGTCCAATAAACAAATATTAACGCTGTGTTGGTAAAAATTCGCTACCTTTTCTTGTGTTACAGAAAATATACATGTGCAAAAAAAATTTTCATTAAAAAAATTTCATCTAACGCAGCTTCTGAGGATCCCAACAAGACCCATCCTTGACGATCAGCCGCATATTTTAACTCAAGTTTTCTTCATATAATCAATATAAAAAAAAAAGACGTGTTGAATAAGTTGTAGTATATATACTGTGCAGTGAATTATGTATATTACCCATATTGAAATAACAGACAATGCATTAAGAGAGAAATATAAATATATGAGAGACAGGTGAGACTACAACCTAAATAGAACAAGAAAAAAAAAAAAAATACATTCCACAATGTATATTAACAATTTTTCTGTATATTCTTAATTCTTTCCTCGATCTCACTCTCATTTCTCTTTTTTTCCCTTTTATTTTAGATGCCAAAAGGAAAAGGAATAAAAAAATTGTGACATTGCTTTTAAAGATGGTATATATGAAATAGAAACAAATTTAAATAAAATCGAACAAAATAATAAAATTGGATTGTCATCAAGCTAGAAAAAATATTTTCTTCACTGAATTAACAAAAGATCATTAACATTGTCACAGAGAAGAAAAGTTTTTTATGTCACGCTGCACGAAAAAAATATCGAAAAAGTACCTCAATAGCAAATTTTTTTTTGTCAAATATGCATAATTATTTTCTTTTCATTAACGAGTGAAGTCGGGAGTCGATTTCCCAAAAAGTCGGGAGTCGGAGTCGATAGTCTTGTCAGAAAAAACACCAAAAAATCACTCCATCGAATCTCCAAAACAATTTAGAAGAAACTTTTCATCCAAAAATTTCAAAAAAATTAATTTAAATTTTTATATATAAAAAAGAAAGATTTGATATAAAGTTTTAGATCTTTTTTTAATTTTGATATTAAGATAAGTCACTAATTTTTCTTGTTATATTTTTAATTTTATCCTAATTAAAAGAAAGAAAAGCTTTCTTTTTCCAAGCAATTTTAGAGACGGGGATGCAAGTGCTTCCCCTGACTACTTACGCCCATTTGTATGTTCCTCCGTTTGCCTCATCATGTTGCTATATCCCCTGTTCAGTAGTGTTTTTCAACCACTTCAAATTTCTGAATCTTGTTTTATTAATCACAGCAGAAAAAACTTGGACGAAAACTCTTCATATTGTGATCTTTAGCGGCTCGAAACAAATCTTTTTTCCACAACACAAAAACACTTACTTGAAATCTACTTCTTTGTGCATTACACAATCATGACCTCCAAATACAGACACATCCTCCGAGAAGAATTTTTTTTCTGCCACTGTTGCTTATGCCTCCAGTAATGAGATCGTTGTTTTTTTTTTACTTTTTTTTTTTTTTTCTTGTTTTTTTTTTTTTTTTTTTTTTATTTTGCAAAATTCAAGCTGCCTATTACTGGAGAATCAGTAGAGGGGAAAAGGGCTGATGACGAACGAGACCCCAAGATACCGTGTTGTACTGACTATAGAGAAAAAAAAAACAATTCCTTAGCTGTGAATTACACAACCTTAAGCACAGGCAAAAAGTGTTTTTTTATAGTTAGATAATCTAAAAAGTCTTAGGAATATTTGACAAAATTCCCACCACCCCTACCACAGAGGCCTTTGGTCAAGTTTTTTCCCCTATCATTCTATAATATAAACCTTTGTCACTTTGTTAATTCTAAAATAATATAGTTAGTAATATAATAAAATATTAAAAAAGATAATCTTGATTCAGAATTCGATGGAAGTTCATTATTGTCACGAAAATCACAAAAAAAAAACAGCATTTCAAAAGGCCGCCAATTAATAAGAGGTCAGTATTTCAAATCTTCATCTTCCAAATTCGTTGACTCCGTGCAACCCCTTCCTAAGCCGTTCAAGTGATGCCTTTATATAAAGCACTAGACCGATCCATAACCATCCAATCGTCTTATTCAAATGTTGAATGCCATTCAATCAACACAGCTTACTGCCGGAAAACATATTTCCAAACATTAACGCTTTTGACTGAAAAATATATCTTATTATAAAAAAGATGGAACGACTTTCACTTTCTATTCATGCCCTTCTTGTTTACCTTCTTCAAACTCTTCTCTCTTCTAATTTCTTTTTGTGTTCCTTTTCCCCAACGATCATTCTTCAAAGGATCTCACATAAAGCTTCCAGAATTCCACATCGGTATTATGCCACTTTTATAAGGTTCGTCGACCTTCGTATGTAGTATCAGCATCTCATATTGGGTGATCTAAAACAGGTCTCATGATAGATTCAGTCATGATCTATTGTACATTTTCAAGTATTCAACCCTCCTATCTTATAACTCTCTAATCTCCTGAACATTCGAAAGCAGCATCACTCCTTAGTAGGTCATTTTGTTTTACACTTTACTCCATCAAGCATGCACATCACTTACACACATAAAAACACCACTCATTCTGCCCTCTCTAGAACATCATACGTTGTATAGTTGCGAAAACTTTACGCAGAAAACTGTTCTTTGAAGGAGGTTAGAGTGGACTTGACTTATCAACCCAACTTGTCACATTTTCTATTGAGTTTAAACCCTTCGAATCTGACCCCAAATTAGGGCCAAATCATCCATTCTATTCAATAAGTAATATTATAGAAATAGGTAGACTAGAAACACCCTCTTTTTATTCTATTCATTTTTGGTAGCCAAAACCACTCCACTTTTTACTCAGTAAACATTTTTATAAACACCTTTTATCACATATCCCGATCTCTAATTTGATTAAAGATTTTTATACTTTTTTTAATTCTATCAAACTATAATATTCCATATTAATATATATAATAATAATATAAAAATTATATAAGATATAATTTTAATATAAAAATAATAATTATAATATATATATAATATACTATATAAATAGATCATCCATTACATGCACATGATATATTCCCTTCAAAGAAAGTTAACATACTAATGCAATATAAAACCCCAGGACATTAGCCAGGGAAGAGAGAGAAGGAGAGAGAAGAGAGAGAAAGAGAGAGAGAAGAGAGAAGAAGGAGAGAAGAGGAGAAGAAGAGAGAAGAGAAGAGATAGAAAGATAGAGAAAATAGAGATAGAAGAGAAGAGAGAAAGAGAGAGAGAGAGAACAGAGGAGAGAAGAGAGATAAGAGAGAGAGAGAAGAAAGAGAGAGAGAAAGAGAAGAGAGAGAGAGAGAGAGAGAGAGAAGTAAGAGACGAGAAAAGAGAGACGGAGAGAGAGAGAGATAGAAAAAGCTCTCGATAGAAACAAACATACTCTACTCCAGTTTCACTGAAAGAAAAGATACAACTATTTTCTTATATATTATGTATAATATAAATATATTAAAAGACAGGTTGTCCAGGGTTCTTTTTTTTTCTATTTCTGTGTAGTTTGGTATATAATAAAAAGAAAATTAAAAAGAATCTTTTTTAATTTCATACACTTTATTTAAGTTTTACAAAACGTAATTAAAATATATTATATATATATATAATATATATATATATAATATAATATATATATTATATATATATATATATATATATATATAATATAATTATATATATATAATATATATATATATATAATATATAATAAATATATATATATAAATTATAATATATATATATATAATATATATAATAAAATATATAATTATATATATATATTATATATATATATATATATATAATATAATAATTATTTATAATATATAATAAATAATAATTATAATATAATATATAATATATATTCAAATTTTTACATATATATTAAAAATTAGTTACAATTATTTTATTTGAAAATTAAATTACATTACTGTAATCACGATCAAAAATGGCGCACGAATTATTACCATTCATCCATTATTCGAATAATAGACCAGATATATATATATATATAATATAGTATATATATAAATTATATATATATATATTAATATATAATTATACTATAAATATATATATATATATATATATATATATATATATATATATATATATAGATTATAGTATATATAAATATATAAAAGGGTCTATAATATAATTTTCCCTTCCTTGTTTATACAGAGCATAATAAATATGGAGAGCGTTACCTACGCCACTAAACCGTACCACCTAATATTATAAAAAGTGCACTTTTTATTATTATTATAAATGCCCTCCTTTTTCTTACAAAAAGAAGAAAGAAAAGAAAGAAAGATATAGTTTAAGCCCATTTTTAAAAAAATTATATGATGACGTTCACAATTGCCACACAATGAAGCCTCAGAATGATTTATTATTTTCTATTGTTAGTGAGGAATAGATATTGTATGAATAATGTAATATATATACATATGTGATGTGTTAAAACTTTTTTCATGCCAATTCTCCCCAATATTAGTGAAATATTTCTAACATTATTGAAATATTAACATAATTATGACTTATCAAGTGATCGGATTTTTGGGGAGTATTTTTGTTGGCAAGTTATATAAATGTTGATAAATATGTTTGAACAGTTTGACCCGTTTTGAAATCTTGGCATAGTTTAGCAAATAATAATTCTTAAAATTAAAATGATGTGAAATTTCAGGGTAAGAGAAAATATTTGTCAAAAATTACAATAAATATATAAATAAAATTAAAATTACACGAATTTTAAACTATTATTTTGTAATAATTATTAGCCTCTGAATTTAAACATAGGTTAATAATATAAATAATTTAAACTAATCAGATATTTTTTAAAGCAAATATTAATCGAAGGAACTTGTGATTATTATTTATCTTCAGAGAATGACCCGTATCTAAATCTCAAACTATTCTCTTTTCTTAAGAGGTGACAAATTCTCTCTAGTAATATTATGCACTGTTAGTCTCACTACATTTATTAACCAACTTTGCTCCATGACGCCATGATCGTCATCAACTTCCCGTATTTCATTACGAGAGTTAAATTGTTTTTTAATTTTTTTATTTTATTTTGTAGGTAGTTTTGTTATGATTTCTTTTATATCATAACCCGAGGCCACGCAGTCTTCTTTGAAAAGAAGGAATGATCCAGTTCATATGGTGTAATTAGGGGATCGTTTAAACAAGGTTTCACTCCAGTTTTCCGGGAAAATGAGACCTTTAAATTATTAGTCTATATTCCGTTCATAAAGATCCATATGCTGCATTATTCGTAGACATTTACTCCTTCTGTTTCATGGGTTATTTTAAAATATTAAGCTGTATAATTTAATGAAGAGCCTCCGAAGTGAGGCTCGTATAATTTGACTACAAGTGTTCTGTGGAAACGTAGGCCTGATTTTTTAAACCGTGAGTGTAGTTCATTCGCCTTTTGGAAATGGCTCCTTGATCCTCTTCACGCCTTTTGTTACCTTTAGTCAAGGTTACCGGTCGGTTCCACCTTTGTTCCTTTGTTCCAACCAGAAGAAAGTAAAGGCAATTTGCTAGCAATAAAAATATGGCTGAAGTATACCAGATGGTTCGCCACCTCTCCAGCGTTGGCTGAAATAAAAAATTTTATAAATAAATATGAATTTTGAAGTTAGCCATTAGTACATATCCTTATTCACCTACAAATGGTATTGAGATACTGAGATGGAGAGAGATAAACTCCATGGAAATAATATAAAGTAACATTATTTGTTAGTAAAAATTGTCAAATCCAGGCAACGAGGCAGAAATTTATGAACTTATAAAAACGGAGGAAAGACTGGCAAGTAGGAAACTATGAAGAACACAATAGATGAAAAATGTGAATAAATTTAGAAAGTATGAGGAACCAGCAAAAGACGGTATCTGGATAAAGAGAATAAGTCAGCAGGAGGAGGAAGAAACAGCATGGTCGACGATGATGAAGCTGTAGCTGCCAAACTGATAAAAGTTAGGCTATACAGCAAATGGTATGAAATTATAAACTGAGAGAATAGATTGGATTATGTTGAAGCCAGAGAATACATTGCAGAAAGGATAGAAGAAGAGTATGAAGCACTCAGGGTAAAGAATAGAGTCGGATCGAGGAAAAACATTGCATGGGTCAAAAAAATTAATCTATGGATTGCCTAAAAGCATGAGAACCTCGAAAGAACCAGAAAATCGCACTCATAATGAATAAGGAAGGGAAGAGCTTTGTGGCGAGAGGAGATGTTGGAAAATGTGGAGAGAATATTCTTTGAGAATTGGTTTATTTGAGTTGAAGGGGGGAGTGCAGATAGGAAGGGAACGTGTTGTGGTGAGTGGAAAGGAGAAAGGACGGAGGAGGATTTTGCTGAGAGGAAAAAGACGCAATAAAACACTAATGAATGGAAATAAGCCCAGGACAATAGATTGAGCGCTGACATTACTACAAGACTGGAGAAAGGGATTGGGAAGTATGGCTCCAAACTCGTCTGAATGAAGAATGCGACAAAGAGAAGAATAACCTGGACGAATGGCGAGTAGAGCCGGTGTTTGCGCCTATCATATAAGAAAAGAATAAAAGAAATTTGTAAACAACACAGAGCGGGATAGCTTCTGCTGAATGTGCAACAAAATATACCGAAATAATATGGAAGAGGCTGAGAGCATCAAAGTTGAATAATAAACTTGTGAAGTTGGCGAATACTGGTCAGAGCTGGGAAAAAAGTACCAAGTGAACCAATCTTCTACATGAAAATATGAGTAGATAAAAGAAAGAATGGAATTAAAGGAAGCATGTGATTTGTGGACTTTAAAAAGCCTATTGATAGAGATTGATAAAGAAAAGATTATGCAACATGACAAACAAGGTATTAAAATTACCACAAATAAGTTACATAAGTTCTATACAAATCTATGCTGGTAAGGTATACAAGAGGGGGGGAAGAGTAAGAGAAGAATTGACGGGGTTGATTTAAGGCAGGTTAGTGGGATATTGTCAGAGATCTCTAGAAGAAAGAAAATCATACTCATACATGGATTACGGACGAGAGAATTATGTAGACAGGTGACAAATGAGCACACACTACTATACGCAGATTCGAGCAACATTGATAAGCAGGCAAAGGGCGGATCTGTCAGGAAAGTTGAATAGATGGAATTCCAATCGAAGAATTCGGTTCATAGATGAATACCGAGAAGACGGAGTATGAGTAATAGCTTGCAGAAAAAGAAACAGAAGTGAACACATCAATATAGAGGAAAGAGAACACAGCAGAGTGGGATAAATTCAATAATTACTTGGGGAGTGATATGGAAGGCGAGGAGGAGGAGGAGGAATAGGCGAGAGATCGAAGAAGTTCTCTCACAGAACGTAGGAGCATTATACCAAGTACTGAAAGAAACAGCCTATACCAAAAAAAGTGAAAATGTGATATAGAAAACAATACTGAGACCAACTAGTGTACGGATCGGAATTCTGGGCACTGAACACAACACAAATGAGGAGAGTGGAGGCGGCGGAGGTATGATGGTGTGAGATTGATGAAAAAGGAGTTTACCCTTAAGATTTAGCGGAGTAGTAGGAAATACGGAGAAATTAGAATTGGAATCAAATAACTAAACACATACAACAAAATCAACTGAGATCGATGGACCCTAAGAAGAATTGAAGAGGAACTGACAAGAAAAATGCGTTTGGGTGGGGGATGGTATGACGCCAGTTGGCCGTAACTTGCGGGAGACCGAAGAAAAGATGGAAGGACCCAAGTGGAAGATGCGACGATCGACACATTCAAAGAGTGTCATGGTGGAGTTAGGAAAGAAAATGTACCGAGGATATAATATATTACTATAGTAAAATATATAATAAATTATATATATATAAATAGTATCAAATATATATTATATATTTCTATACATATACTAGATATGATTAACTATATAGTCTTATATTTATAATTGAATAAAGGTTTTTTGTACAACATAAACATACTTATGTATATATATATAAATATATATATATTATATATTATATAAAAGAAAGATATGTGAAATATATATATGTAAAAAGAACACCAAAACCCGTTATAAAGTTACACCACACTTTTCGTTTATTATTATTATTATATTATAATGTATTTATATTAATAGGCTTTTATATACCTTTGTATAAATATAGTAATATATATGTATATCTTTATAATATATATATATATAAATATATATTTAATATAGTATAAAGTATAATATAATAATATATATATTAATATATATTAATAATAATAACTATATAATATATATATATATATATATATATATATATATATATATATTAGAGATATATATATATAGTATATAAATTATATAATATATATTAGTATACTCTATTATATATATCAGGTCACGCTTTCAATCTTCTGAGTGCGCCTGTAGCGGAAAAAACTTTATATTAATGAAGGGCTGTTATTGTGATCATCTACTACAATAAGTTCAGTATATTTTAATGAGTTCCACCTTTACGATGATAATATATTGGTTCGACAACCGCCCCCCTATTACAAAAGCAACATGCTCTTTGCATACACGCCTGTCCGATCCCAGCTTTTCTAACAACCTAAAATTCGCACCCAAACCCCTGATTCCATAATGACTTTAGTCAGACAATAAAATAAATTCACGTATTCTGTTTAATACTAATCTCTCACGCAGAATAGATGAATACCCGATCCAAGATGTTCTAGATATCTTATGTTATCCAGACATATCCAAGGAATGTTTAATGTATTATTTAATATGCTTCGATCTATTGTATAAATTGGTACGAACTCGTGAAGAATCACATTTCATTTCCTTAGTTGTTGACATATACTCAAGCACAGGAAACATCGTATACGTAGACTCAGAAACCAAATGCTCACATTAACCACATTAGCATATGAATGTGATAATATAAATAAACTAATTGTTCATAGACTAGTTTCATACAAAGATATTTTTTACCCGAGATTCTTATATTATGACAAAATTAATGTTCATCAAAAGCGACCATAATGTATTCTCCAAAAAGCATCTCAATATATTCCATACAATCTTCAAGGGATTTTCATCCGAAGAAGAAATGTCCATATTTCTAAGTGCTCAGTGCCATTTGGACGAAAATTCCATTTCTCAGACCCAGCGCATTGACATATTACGACACGTTCATCTTTCTTTGCCAAGACAGAAATTCATAGAATCTGTGGATTGTCTGCCAATATTATGTATGCTAACTAGTTATAACAAAATTAGTTTCAATTATAGTTCACGTTCACTATTGCTAAGGGTTAAATTTGAGCATTATTGTTCTCAGTCTACGATACGAGTTTACCTGTAGCTTGATATATGTCAACAATATAGGAAATGATGTGATTCTTCACAGAGTTCGTACACAATTTATACAATCAGATCCGAGAGAATATATAAAAACAATAAACATCTGCAATGTCAGCTGGATTACAATTAGATACTAACTTGAACGGGTTCTCAATCTAGTGCGTGAGAGTAAGTATTAATAAAAATTGTATTTATTAGATTCTGATAAATCATGTGAATAGTTTCAATTTTTCTTAGAAAATCTTGAGATCACAGCTGTATGAAAAGAGCAATTATATTTGTATATTGATTCACAATAGCAATCCGATGAACTCATAAGTAACTTTAACTTTCGTAGTAAATGACACATAACAGACAAAATTTAATTATTTCCTAACGCAGAGCACTCGAATGTGATTATCCTATATAATATAATAATTATTATAATATTATATATATAATATATATATATAATATATAAATATATATATATATATATTATATATAAATATAATATTATATATATATTATATAGTATATGTATATATATATATATATATATATATATATATGAATAAATATATAAATATTATATATATAATATTATAATTATGATATAAATATATATATAAATATAATATAATAATATTATATATATTATTATATATATATTATATATATAGTATATTTAGAATATATATTATATATATATAATATATTTATAGGATTCCATTAATTTAATCTTCTTGAGTGCTTCTTTTACATATATATATAATATATATATATATAATATATAGTATATATATATATATATATTATATATATATTAATATATATATATATATAATATATATATATTTATATATATATATATATATATTAATATATATATTATATTTATATATATATAATAAATATAATATATTATATATATTTAATAATATATATAATAGATATAATATATAGTAATAATATTATATAATATATATCCTCGTACATTCTTCCTTTCACTACACCATCCACCATAGCACCTCTGTCTCGATGTTCACTCGCAATCTATCACTGGGTCCTCTCGCATCTTTTCTTCGGCTGCCCGCAAGCTCTACGGCCCACTGGCGTACCATACCAGCATCTTTCATTGTCCAGTCCCTTTTCCATTCTCTTCAGGTTGCCCATACATCTCAGTATGATTTGTTGTATATGTTTAGTATTGAGATCAATTCTCAACTTCTCTCCCGTATTTCCTCACTGTTTTTGTTTTTTTTCTCGCCTATCTCTAAACTACAATACCACTATCAACCTCAACACCATCATCTCCGCCGCCCATCCACTCTCGCTCAATTGTGTGTGTTCAGGCCCAGCATTTCCATCCAGTAACACTAGATTTTGGTCTCAGTATATGTTTAATATCACCCATTTTCGATCTTCTTTTGTATAAATCTGTTATCCTTTCAGTACTGGTAAAACTGATCCTCCGTTTGAGAGACTTTCTTCATCCTCTCGCCTTTCCCCTCCCCCCCTTCTCCTCCCTTTCCATCATTCACTCCCAGTCCTAATTTGACTTATTAGTACTCACCCGCTGCTCGTCTTCTTCTTCATATATTGAATTGTTCACAATTCTGTTCTTTATTGCGAGCAGATCCTCAATTACCTTCGTTCCTTCTCGATTCATCTTCATACCGTAAATTCCGATGTTGGATCATTGCCCATTCCTACTTCAACATTCCCTACAGATCCGCCCCTTCGCCTGCTATCAATGCTGCATCATCTGCGTATATTAGTGTGTGCTCATTGTCCACCGTTACATTATTCTCAATTCATCCGAATCCATGTATAATACGAGTAGCAGGGGCGAGAGCACGCTGCCCTGTCTTCACTCCTGAACTCACCCCAAACCATCCTTCTCTCTTACTATTCCCTGACTTTATTTCTGTACCGCAGGTTATTACTTTTGTATTCTCTTTTTAATTTTGTGGGTAATTAGAACCCCTTGTTTGTTCCAGCTTGCAATTATCTTTTCTTTATACAATCCTATCAAGGCTTTCTTCAAAGTCACAAAACCACATCTGCTCCTTTATTCTTATTCTTCTTGTTTTTCTTTTAATTTCATTGTAGAAAGAATGTCATTTACGCATCTATAAAGCCCATAATGCCAACTTCCAAGTCTTTATATCAACTTTGATCTCTTCAGGCCTCCTTTCCAATATTATTTCGTATATTTGCTTGCAATCATCGCAAAGCTATCCCTCCTGTATTTGTTACAAATTCTTTACCTCTTTTCTTATATATAGGTAAACCACCGCTTACTCCATTCTGTCAGGTTATCCTCTCTTTGTCCCATTCTACATATCAGAGTTCTGGCAGCCAACTTCAACCCTTCTCCAGTACTTGTTAAATTTCAGCGCTCAACTACTTGGTCTGGGCGTTATTCCACTCACATTAGTGTTTTTTATTGCCTCTCCCTTATTCCTCCAAGCAAAATCCCCTCCGTACCTATTTCCTCACCACCACTTCACCAACCCGCGGTCCCCTCCCATCGTGCACTCCCCCCTTAGACCTCAAATACTCAAACAATTCTCAAAGGCAATTCTCTCCACTTGTCCAATCATTCTCCTCCTCCCCCACCACACGTTTCCCCTTTCTATTCTATTACTGACGTGCTTCTTCTCTTCGAGCTCATTGCTCTTTAGCCAGTCCACGCTAGAAATTGTAATTTTTTTTGACATTCGCTTCTCCTCAGATCCCGAACTCTATTCATTACCATGAATGCGTCATACTCTTCCTTTCATCCTTTCTGCAATGTTTCTGGCCTTCTACATAACTCCGAATCTATTTTTCTTCCAGTTTTTACTTTCATCCATTTCCTGTATGCCCTATTTTTATCAGTTATGGCAGCCTTCACTTCATCGTTCCACCATGCTGTCTTCTTCCTCCTCTCCTCTACTTATTCTCCTGTTACTCCCAGTACCCTTGCTTGTTCCCATCATACCTTTCCTAAATTCATACTTCCACTTTTCATCTATTGTTTCTTCAATATTTACCTACATTGCATCTTTCTCCTTTTGATGTCTCAAATCAAATTTCTCCTTCGTTGCCTGGTCCTTCAGTTCCTCTAGCAAATATCTCTTTTTAATTTAATTTCCTCGGCTTTATCTCCTTCCCTCTCCTCCATCTCCAGTATCTCATATACTATTCCTGATGTCCGAATCAAGGATGACGTTCTATAGGCTCTTCACCGTCCTCAATGATTATATTCTTTATGTGTCGAGAGAATCTAAAATCTTCATCATGATTTTTCTACATATCTTTTCTAAATCCACACTCCATCTTACCAGTCCACCTTTTTATTTCTCATGTTGAAATATGTGTTCCATGGAAAGTTAGCCTTTCTTTATCGAATATGATCAGTTACTTCCATTGATCAGAGTATCGCTTTGTTATATTCTTTTGGATATCCGTGTCCACCCGATCGCCATCAGCCTTACAACATATTTCATTATTCTATCTAGTACCCTCTCCCTGTATCTTCATTTCACACACTTTCCACATCGGTTCCAAATCTTCTTTAATTTCATTAAGTCCAAATCTCCTCCTCTTACTCTCTCAACTACTCACGTTAATTGTGCAATCATATAGTCACGAAATCCTTATTTCTTAGTCCGATTTCTCGCTGGTTTTGTCACCTTGTCAGTTCTGACTCCGAAGGCTATCACATTGGTTCTTTTGACAAAGGAATTGTCGGTAGCGGGTTCTGGCCGATCGTCTATCTAGGCCAGGATCATTTAATCGATCCAGGTACATCGACGGGGCTGGAGTGGTACTGTTACCCATATATATTTATATAGGAAAAAAAACATGCGAAGAAAACAAATTTATTTTAAGCAGACGTTTCTAATTGAACTTTGTTGAACTTTCAATGCACAATAATATCATCACTAATACCAACGATAATTTTTATTATTGATACCACAATCCCAAAAAACATATTTCAAGAATAGTGTGACGCAGCTTAAATTATAATAATTGAAGTAAATAAAAGATTACTAGCAAAAAAACTTACAAGGATAAATGAACTGGGGAAAAGAACAGAAAAAGCAATAAATAAAATAATAAGAAAAATGGAGAGAAATGAAAGAAAAAAGAAAACAGTCAAGGATAACTTGAAGCGCCAAGATAATTATGTATACTAGCTTGTTTAAGTGTTTTATGCATTAAGGTCTTAAAATTTTTTAAATTCCGTCTGTAGTATGAAGCTTGTTTTAGAATGAGAAAAAGTTATTGATGCAGACTGAGATGATTTATATAGAAGATCGGAATATTCCTGATAGATTGAAATTCTCTGAGTTGAGGAAACATAAAAGAAGTTTAGTACGAAAAAAGATGACCCATTGTTAAGGCCTGCATCTACGCTGTTAGGCTGGTTTGAACTCATAGCAGGGGACATACCAGTCAGCACCTTGTATTTGTAAACGACCCAAAGAACCGCATAAGTGGAATCACTTCTGTGAATCTTGAAAATGCTGTCGATGTGATGATGTTATAATAATAGAGAAAGAACACTTCACATATGTGAAAGTTTTTCTTGATAATCGAAACACTGAATAGAGATTCTTGAAAACAGATCCGATGTAAGGAAGACTAGCCATAGACAGTGCACTTTAAAGAACCATCATATAAGAAAAGTCAGTTTTCAGGTAGCGTAAGGTTATGAAATAAGCTTACCTGAACAAGATTTGAAGGAAAAAATGAACACTACGAAAATTTATGGTAGGAAGTAATTCTTTGTGTATAAGAATTCAATCAGAAGTAATGTAATAAGTCTGAGTATTGCTGACTTAGGACCACGATATCCTTTATGAGAAAAGTTGGTAAAAACTTAATAAAAATATATATCCATGCAATGTATTTGTGGGTTTATCTTTATACAATGATCATGCGTATATTATATATTAGAGAGAATGGGAATTTGAATGCAGCTAGGAAAGGTGAAGAAAATATTATAGATACCTTGCAAAAAGTAAAAATTACGTTTTCAGTTTTTTAGAATTTTATAGTATTCATGAAATAAAGAACATATTCATCATCTACGAAAGACAACAAAAACACGTTCATCAGTGTATACGAGAAAATCCAAAGTTGAATTTAACAGAGGAACTATTCTCATCAAACCATTCTTTCTCATGGTGGAAAAGAATACATCATTTCTCAAAAGGCAGGCAAGAGGAGAACCCAATGTCAGCCATCTATCTGGGCTGCTATTAGTTTCCCATCCAAACCTTGGTCTCCAAGTTTTTAGTCATAATCCCATTCTTGCGCGCTTGATCCCAGTTCTACAGCCCCCACCTAAAAAATGACATAAAATTCAAAATTTCAGCCGATTTTACTATCATAAACACCACTAAAATGTAAGCTTTTTTTTGCCACTCTAAAAGTGGTTTCCGGTGGTTTATCTTACCTGTTAGTCATTAAGTTCAGAATTGTTTGCTTTTTCAAAACCCAGCGTTTTATGACTCAAGAGGCAAAGTCAGTCTTTAGACTCTGGAGGTAGAAATATGACCTTCAAAAACTTGGTAATTGTGGA
>JABUQX010013008.1:50000-58811 GCA_015478945.1 Trachelipus rathkii | reverse complement strand
ATTTTGTTTTTAATACTGTCTGAGAGGAGGAGTATATATTTATTTTTATTAATTATTTTTTTATTATTTTTATTATTTATTTTTATTTTTATTATTATAACTTTTATTTTTATTACTTCATGCCTATCTTTTATTATTATTTAGAACACACACACACACGCACTACACACACACACACACACACACACACACACCGTACAGCTTATCACACATTCACGTATGACACTTATACACACACTCACAAACTTATTACAACACACACACAGTGGTACCTAACAGATACGACTGTGAGAGAATTCGGGAGGCCTCGCGGAGTCGATGAGAGAGGAGAGGTATTAAAGGAACAATTCATATGACACTTACATTTACCATAGACACTTACAGTTACACTTATACACACATTCACAGCACAGCACCACCACACACACAGATTTTACTTACACTGCTCAACAAACAGATTTACTTACACACGCAGATTTACCTACACTCACACATATTTACTTAACACACACAGATTAACTTACACACACACACACAACCACACACATACACAACATATAACGGTATAATTTTATTAAAACATTTTATGTTTTAATTAAACACCTACATTTATATTACTCATTCAAATATTACTAAAATTATTTCAAAGTTTTCTTAAAACTATCTATATTAAATCATCATTACCTTGAACAAAGATTTATTATTAACTGTTATACTTTTTGTTTATTAAATTTTATAACTATCAGTTTTTTAAAAATAACTTTTACTAAATTTTTATGAAATTTTATAAAAACATATATTTTTAACGTACCTTAAAGCAATAAATCAGTAATCAGTAAGGTCAGCCCTAGCACCCCTCTACACCAAGCTAGCCACGTTTTTGTTCTATTGACTTTACTGCTTTAACATCATCTTAGGCCATGGTAATAAGTAATAAAAAGAACAAAATAAAGTTCTCTGCTAACATAACATTATATTATTAAAATCTTTCTAAGTTTCCTTATTTAAAAATAACAATTATTCAATTACATTTATATTATTCACTCGATGTTAACTAAAAAAATTTCAAAGTCCTTTCCAGAAGGTGGAAGCATGACGATCTTTTCCCTCATTGACAATCCATCAGCGAGTCTTGCTGCGAGTGAGCAATCGTTTCCAGATAGGAACTGACGCTCTCTCTGTAAAATGTGTTGTAGGATAATCCTTTTTTGTATCCCGGGGCGATTTTTAGGCCTGATTCCAGGTCAAAATATATTTGCAAACTGACCTTTTCTGTAAATGTGGTGCAATAACTACGTTTTAGCCTAAATTAGGCCTAAAATTTAGGAAAGCCTTTTTTGTAGACGGGGCTAATTTACATCTAAAACCCGAGGTCAAAAGGTAATTTCCAGTATAGACAAGACTCACAGAACTATTTTGTTTTTTTATCCTATATTTTATCCTAAAACATGCTGGATCGGTAAGATCCTTTAAGCAGGTAAGAAGGAATGTTTACCTTAGTAGCAGTAGATTGGGTGTTGTATCTTTTTCCCCTAAGTTCATAAGCTAACCACGCAGGGCTTCAGCAATTGAGGCGCACCCCGCAAAAGGTCAGCCAAACCCGCACCCGCTGGTGCGTCCCGCCCCGTCCCCGCCCGCCGCGTGCGCCCGCAGCGCAATATTTCCGCGCGTTCCCGCCCGCCGCGGGCGCCCGCAGGCGCATATTCCCTCGCGAATGAAAATATATATATACTACGAGTCATTCATTTTTATTTGCATACTTAGACGTTTCAAAAGAATTTCTATTCAAATATACTATGAGTCATTCATTTTTTTATTTCATACTTAAACATTTACTGCCTTAACTCACATATTTATTAACAATTCATCGGTTAAAGCATACGATTAATACTTTTTAATTTATTTTGAGCATTATCCAATTTATCTTTATTATATTTTATTATTTATTATTTATTTTTAATTATTATACCTTAGTGTTTAATATCATTATGCTAATTAATATTATTATTATTTTTTAGAACACGACATACACACGTAGATTATATATACAATAAACAAGATCCCACGTTAGATCATCGGTAAATCAGTACACCACAGAAACAAACACACACACACCACACACGCACGTACACACACACACACACACACACAACACCCACACCCCACTCACTTACACATATAACGTAAATAATTTATTTAAAACATTTTATTTTTTATTTTATATTTACTTAGTGTTATTTACTTCATGCCTATTGTTATTATTATTTAGAACACACATACACACACGCACACACACACACACACACACACACACACACTTACACATACGCATCCATTCACTCGATATTTTGATGCCTCAACTTTGATGCCTCAGCTTTTGATGCCTCAACTTTGATGCCGCCAACTTTGATGCTCAAAACTTTGAATGCTCAGCTTTTTGATGCCTCAACTATTGATGCTCAGCTTTTGATGCCTCACTTTGATGCCTCAACTTTAATAACTTAGCTTTGGTACCGTCAGCTTTGGCGTTACATCTTTGATGACATCATCTTTGATGGCGTCATCTTTGATACCACCTATATTGATGATTCATCTTATAAGCAGTTACACTTACACTTATACGCGGGAACGCGGAAATATTGCGCCTGCGGGCGCCCGCGGCGGGCGGGAACGCGGAAATATTGCCGCCTGCGGGCGCACGTGATTTAATATTATATTCGGCGGGTCGGGGACGCGGGCGGAACGCCACCAGCGGTGCGGGGTTGGCTGCTTTGCGGTGGGCCTCAATGCCTGAGCCCTGTGGTTAGCTTATGAACTAGGGGAAAACTACTCCGACCAATCACAAGTAAGGAAAACATTTCCTTCTTACCTGCTTAAAGGATCTTACCGATCCAGCATGTTTCAGTTTGAAATATATTTATAAAAATAATAATAACAATGATTCTTGTCTATACTGGAATTACCTTTTGACCTGGTATTAGGGATTAAATTAGCCGTCTACAAAAAGGCTTAAGTCCCTAAATTTAGGCCTAATTGTAGGCCTAAGCGGTAGTTATTGCACACATTTTACAGAAAAAGGTTCAGTTTGAAATATATTTTTACCTGGAATTAGGCTTAAATCGCCCAGGGATACAAAAAGGAAATTTTTTTTTTTAAATTCCCCCCCCCATTTCAACATTTTACAGAGAGAGGTCTGTTTCGCATCTGTAAGGAGTGCGGGTTGTTGTGTTTTTCTCGTGATGGATTGTCAATGTACAATAGAAAAATAATAATAATAATAAAGAAACCCCGAATTATTTTAAAAAAACTTTGAAATTTTTTTTAGTTACATAGAGTGAACAATATATTTGAAGCTACTAATTGTTTTTTTAAATAACGAAGTAACGATATCAGTAATTGCTATTTCTGACTTAACAGAGGAGCAATTTTTATGTATGATATTATACTTATTACATATGGCTCAAGATGATGTAAAGCAGTAGTCAATAGAACAAAACGTGGGATAGCTTGGTGTAGAGGGGTGCTAGGGGCTGACCTACTGATTACTGATTTATTGCTTTTTAAGGTCCGTAAAATATATGTTTTTAATAAAATTTCATAAAAATTTTAGTAAAAGTTATTTAAAACTTGATAGTTTTTATAATTTGATGAACAGAAAGTATGCAGCTTTTAATAAATTCTTGATTCAAACAGGTAATGAATGATTTATTTCTGAAGTTTTGATGCATCATTGAAATCATTTTAGTTATATTTGAATGAGTAATATAAATGTACGTGTTTAATTAAAACATAAAATGTTTTAATAAATTATACGTTATATGTGTAAGTGAGTGTGTGTGTGTGTGTGTAAGTAAATCTGTGTGTGTTAAGTAAATCTGTATGTGTGAGTGTTAGGTAAATCTGCGTGTGTAAGTAAATCTGTGTGAGAGTGTAAGTAAATCTGTGTGTGTGTGTGTGGTGTGTGTGTGTGTGTGTGTGTGTGTGTGTGTTAGTGTAAGCTGTAAAGTTCTATGGGTAATGTAAGGTGTCATAGTAATGTGTGTAATAAGTGTCAATAGTGAGATGTGTGTGTGTGTGTATATAAGTGTGAGTGTGTGTATAAGTGTCATAGTGAATGTGTGTATAAGTGTAAGCGTGTGTGTGTGTGTGTGTTGTGTGTGTGTGTGTGCGTTGTGTGTGTGTGTGTTCTAAATAATTATAACAATAATAAAAATGAAGTAAATAACACTAAGTATAAATAATAAAATAAAAATAAAATAATAAAAATAATAAAAATAGACTCACACTCCCACGGAGATATATTAAAAATAATACACACACCACCACCACACACACCATTAAAACAGCATCACAGCACTCACCACAAGGAGGACGTCAGGCATATATATGAGTTAAACATAATGGTGAGAGTTTTATGTGCACGAAGTGTCATACTGAGCAGGACGTAAAGCAGAAAGTTAAAAGCCAGTAAAGCAGAAAGTCTAAGATGCAGTAAAGCAGCAAAGTAAAGCAGTAAAGGCAGAAAGTTAAAAGCAGTAAAAGCAGAAAGTTAAGGCAGAAAGTTGCAGAAGACTCTATAGAGTGTGAGGAGGAGAGAGAGATTCACCACGCGAGATCATTATATGATTAAAGATTGGTGGCTATCGCCTAGCTCAGGATGTGAGTGGTGGTAGACATCTCTCGGGATTGAGACGCATATGGAGCTGATGTTACTGCTTTTAGATCTTAGAGTGCTATGTTAATGTATGAGTGAATAGTTAAAGCAGTAAGAGACACTATGACGTTGAAAGCGCGCAGTAAGCAGAAAGTTAAAAGCACGCACCCACACTCCCCCCCACGCACTCACTCACAATCCGCTTAGGTTGTTAGGTAAAACAGCTCTATTGATTTACTGATTACCCGGTTGCTTTAGGTATGTAAATGTTAATAAATATAATGAGTTTAAAGCAGTAAAAAAGCTGAGAGTTAAAACAGTAAAAGGCAAATGTTAAAGCAGTAAAGCAGTGAGTTAAAGCAGTAAACATGAGTTAAAGGCAGTAAAACAGTAAAACAAAAGCATACTAATCCCTTAGGTGTTAGGTAACACCTCTATTGATTTACTGATTTACTGCTTTAAGGTATGTAAAAGTATATGTTTTTTAATAAAAGTTCGTACAATGTGTAGTAAAATAAAATGATTATATATCAGTCACTTTTGGCTTTTTCTTCTTACAGTACAATTTTTAAAATTTATAAATTAAAAAGTATTAGTAAAAATATAAAAGTGTGTGAGTGTAAGTGTAAGTGTAAATCTGGTGTGTGTGGGGTGTCGCGTGTAATGTGTATATGGGTTAGTGTAAGTGTCTATGGAGAGTGGAAGTGCTTATAAGTGTCATAGTTGTGATATAAGTGTTCATAGTGCATGTGTGTATAAGTGTTAGAAAAATACTAACTCAAAGTAGGAAGTATCCTAGCAGCTTGTAATATACACCAAACGAATCCCTCATACCGTTATAACATAGGGGTAGACACCATATATTAGGGCTATTCTAGGCTCAGGGGAGGATAGAAAAGGCTTGAAAAAGGCACTTCAGTTGGCACTGTGGGCACTAAGTTGGCACTATGTGGCAACTCACTTGGCACTCACTTGGCACTCATTGGCAATCATTGGCACTCACTTGGCGCACTCCACCTGGCACTCATCCTAATACTCATAGAATAATCATAGAACACTAATAGAACATGCCTAGATACTTCTTACGTCATGCCACCAAATACTCGCCAACCCCCCCCCCCCCCCCCCCAGAGATCATAAAAAAAGCACAGAGGTCAAAAAGTTACCAATGCAAAAATGTACCGTAGAATACAAAAGGGTTGAACGAAAAATTTGGGTTCTCTAAGTTGTCCTAGTTGGAAGAACCTAAAGGTTGGTCAAAGTCACAAATTAGGGCTAGCCTAAATAATTAGGAGGATGGCTTCTAAAATTAGGGGTGGGCCAAAATTGAACGCTATGGAAGACCAAAAGGGTTAGGTTAGTTGTTGTTTTGTACGTGTGTAATTAAGTGTAAATGTAAGTGTCCATGGGTAAAAATGTAAGTGTCATGGTGAATGTGTGTATATAGTGTCAATATGAGGATGTGTTGTATAAGTTTCAATAGTGAATGCGTGTTATAAGTGTTAAATAGTGTATTGTGTATAAGTGACATAGTTGTATTAAGTGTTCATAGTGTAAGTGTTCTATGGTTAAAATGTAAGTGTCTATGGTAAAGTAAGTGGTAAGTATAATCTGTGTTTATATGTGCCATAAGTGAATGTGCGTATAATGACAATAATGTGTATAAGTAAATCTGTGTGTGAGTGTAAGTAAATATGTGTGAGTGTAAGTAAATCTGTGTGTGAGTGTAAGTAAATCTGTGTGTGTGTGTGTGTGTGTGTGTTGTGTGTGTGTAAGTAAATCTGATGTGTGTGTAAGTAAGATCTGTGTGAGGTAAGTAAAATCTGGCGTGTGGTGTGTGTGTGTTGTGTGTGTGTGTGTGTGTGTGTGTGTTGTGTGTATGAGGTGAATAATATATATATATATATATATATACTATATATATATAATATTATATATATATATATATATATATATATATATATATATATATATATATATATATATATATATTATATATATATATATATTGTGTGTGTGTGTGTGTGTGTATATATATATATATATATATATATATATATATATATATTACCATCTGTCCACGTGGTAATATATATTGACCGCGTGGATCTTAGTGCTTGATTCTACTTGCCTCACTGCATATATATATATATATATATATATATATATATATATATATATATTATCTCTA
Organism: Trachelipus rathkii; assembly: GCA_015478945.1. Classification (NCBI taxonomy): domain Eukaryota; kingdom Metazoa; phylum Arthropoda; class Malacostraca; order Isopoda; family Trachelipodidae; genus Trachelipus; species Trachelipus rathkii. The sequence goes on along the minus strand of JABUQX010013008.1, from coordinate 51,966 downwards.
TATATATATATAATAATATATATATATATATATATATATATATATATATATAATATATATATATATATATATTTATATATATATAATATAGTATTATATATATATATATATATATATATATATATATATATATATATATATAATATATATTATATATATATATATATATATATATATATATATATATATATAATATATATATATATATATATATTCTCACCTTCTCACCAAGCGCTGAGATTAGGGAACAGCCCTGTCCTCTGCAAAGCCCCTCCATGCGGATCTGTCTCGGTAGAATCCTTCCTCTTCCACCTCGGCAATAGATTTTCCTCGCTTCACCATCGACGCTGCAACACCATCCCTCCATCTTCTTCTTGGTCTCCCAGCAGGTCTTCTTCCTTCTGGCTGCCAGTCGTAGAATCTCGCAGGGTATCTCTCCTCATTCATTCTTCGGACATGGCCATACCACCTTAGCTGTTGTCTCTCTATCAACCAATCAATGGGCTCTATTCCAAGCTCGCGCCTAATTTCCGAATTTCTTCTTCGCTCCCTTCTCGTCACTCCTGCTATCAGTCTCAGCACTCTCATTTCTGCTGCCACAATCTTGCTTTTAGTTCTGGTGGTAAGGGTCCAAGCTTCCGATCCATATACGAGAGTAGGTCTTAGTATTGTCGTATATATCAAAACCTTAACATCCTTCGGTACATGCCTGTTTTTCAGCAATCCATACAGCTGTCCCACACCCCTCGAAAACCTGTTTATTCTCTCCTCAATCTCTCCGGCCATTTCTCCATCCACGTTTACAGTAACACCCAGGTACTTAAATTTTCCACTTCGCTTACAACTTATTCCCACCCTCTCATTACGGATGGGCCAAGCACCTCTCTTTCTGCTAGCGATCTCATACACCTGCCCGTCTTCTTTCACTTGTTGTATTTGTTAAATCCTATCTCTATGCATATGTCTCCACCTACCAACGCACTCTGCAGAGTCGCTCATGTCAGCTTGTCACCAGCTTGCTATGTCATCTGCATATAGCCATAGCAAATTCCAACATCTCTCCAGACCAACCTCTGCGGAATACACCCAACCATCATATATGATAAACAGCAGAGCGAGACAACACTGCCCCCTGTCTCACCATCCCGCTTGTACATGAACCATTTTCCTAAGCCAAACGCTGTTCTGACGGCACTCTTACTAGTGACATAGAGACTACGTATCACTCTTACTAACTTGGGTTCAACCTCATAATAACGGATTCCAAGGTTTCCACACAACTTCTCCCGGCGGCAACACTATCAAACGCTTCTCTAGATCTATAAATGCAATATATGCTACCTTATTCCCACTCCCAGCTCTTCTCAATCACCATCTTCAAGCTAAAGGATTCAAAATCGGTGTTCCTTACTATCCCGTCTCAGAAACTCACTCACATGGAGCGACAATCATATACATTAACTGGTAGTAACTCAACACTCGTTCTAAAGATCTCCTCTCTCAAAATGCCTTTCATGATATCTTCAGCATGGGGCAGAAGAGATACTCGCAGCCCGCTATAGAGTTGGAACAACTCACCCTCTTCTCCTCTTAAATATTGGGACATAGTAATCTTCCCCATTCCTCCGGTAGCTCCTTTCCTCTCTCCAAAATCCGTTGAACAGTCTCCACATCCACACTGCAGCCACCCTCCTTCCCCCTCTTGAAATTTTCAACAGGTAATCGGGTCGGCGCCGTCGATACCTTGTAGCTTCACTTACCATCCGTCTTGCATACTGTGTTATTGGCGTCCTTCGACACTTCCTTGGCCATTGATATTCATACTGTTTCATTATTTGGTTTTCTCGCACCGCGCTTTAGTATATAAGTATATAAATAATTATAGTATATAATATGTATAGTATATATTATCTATATATAGGTCGAGATGATTACTATAGATGGTAAGTGAGCTACTATAGTACTA
>JABUQX010013008.1:0-47500 GCA_015478945.1 Trachelipus rathkii | reverse complement strand
ATTATGTAAATTATCAAACTTAAAACCTGAAAGCCACTAATATATTCGCCCTCACTTGATGTAGAATCTTTGTTCATAAGTTGTACCGGTTCTTGATGCGAATTGACATAAATTAATTAACGAGTGTTTCACTTCAATAACCTATCCCCCCAGAAAATATCGAACAACAATATGAGGAAGCCTTTTATTAATTTGTTGTAATCAAACCCGTTTAAATTTAAAGAAACATATATCTACAAACTGATTGGACTGCCGATGGGCTGACCACTTGGACCTACATTTGTTGACTTCTATATGTCCAATCTGGAAAAACAAAATCCTTCGTGAAACAAAACTTTATAACCCCGTATTTTACATAAAGTATGTCGACGACACCCTCACTTTTTTAGGCACATAGATTCATATACATCAGTTCATCAATTAGAAGTTCAAGAGTTGTTTGTCTATGCTTGAAATTCACATACGAAACTTAGGTTAATGATGCTATCTGTTTTTTAGACATCAAATCCAATGTTAATTCTGACGGCTCATTATCTACAGGCATGCATGTCAAACCTACTGATAATGGTCTGTATATGAACTATGGAATCCTATTCACCAACTATTTACAAAGAATCTATCGTAAAAAATTTAGTTTACAGAGCATACAACCAATGTTCAACTTGGAAAACTTTTTATGAAGAAATTTGCCGCATTAAGTAAAATTTAATTAACTGTGATCATCCACAATATTCAGTTGAAAAATTAATTAACAACCCTTACAAATTATATAATAAAGAAAGTAAAAATATTCAGAAAAATTCGATAAATTCTTCTTCAAAACTTCCAATGCTATTTGTCAATAAGGAAGAGGAAGTGCCTTCGTAATATTTTGAATTCTCACCCTCAAAACTAAAGACACCTCAAAAATTAAAATCAGACTATACCATAAGTCCAAACAACTGTCATCTTCCTTTAGCATAAGAGATGCTTTGCCCGACAACCATCACGTTTGTGTACCAATTTAACTGCCCTGAGTTAGACTGTACGTCGACATATATTGGTTACACGAAGAATAGATTGTCGGACAGGGCATATATCAACATCTCTACAGTCCCAGCAAAATCTTTGAACATTTCAATACTGCACATGGTCAATCAACTATTAGTAATATTTCTAAACACTTAACAATATTATACGGATCGTGTGGAAGTCCAGAAACTTAAAATTGCGGAGGCCTTTATACATCAAAACACGCAACCAGAACTTAACATAAAATTTTATGTATTTATGTCAGTCAGACTCAATATCATTTGATTTACTTATCTATATATCAATTTAAAAACTCATTCGCTTACAAGAAATAATCTTCTGAAGATGTCTCGAGTATAGAGACGAAACGCGTCAGGAAATCTATGTAAATATATCTTTCTTCGTCCTGTATATTATTCTTCAAGTTAATTTAAAAGAAATTAATTATGTTACAAAATTAAATATTTTAGAACGTTTGGAAATAAAAATCAAAAACCTTTTATAATAATAATAATAATATAATAATAATAATAATAATAATAATAATATAATAATATTAATAAAACATAATATATAATAATAATAATATTAAATAATAATAATAATAATAATAATAATGAATAATAATATAATAATGAATAACTAGTTCAAATAAATTTTCCGAAACTCAGACTCCAGACTCCGACGTCCACGTTAACACGGGAATCTTCGACTCCGACTGCGACCTCGACTCCACTTCAAAATTACCGACTTCGCGACTCCGACTCCACTTCCAACTTGCACAGAGTTTATTCGACTGTCCCGACTCCGACTCCGACTCGGGAATTGCAACACTCACGACTCCGACTTCACGACTCCGACTCCGACTCCGACTCCGACCCTGAGGTAGTAAGGGCAGATGAAAAGGGACGGTGGAAAATAGTGAGTCATGACCACGTGGGCACAGGTGTGTGGTGTGTGTGTGTAGCTGGGTGGTGGGACGGGTATGGTGGGACCGGGTACATGGAAGGAGGGACACAAGGCGGATGTTGACAGCCTAGACGGTTCAGGTGGGGTGGGACATACGGCGACAGTGCGGATTCGAACCACCGGTTCAGGCGGGCGGGCGGGCGGGCGGGAACGCAACGGAATGACGGTTCGCACCTGCGGGTGCTGCGGATTCGAAACAACAAGTTTAAGACATCAAAAAAGGGCTAAGGCCCTAAAGACAGATCAAAAATCACCGTGGGCAAAAATTGACCCATGCTCGAAAAAATTAGGGAGGGGTAAAATAGGGGGTAATACGTACGACGGAGGCTTCGCCTCCGTCTGGCACGCCCTTTCTTCGAAAGGGCGCCAAAAATTAGGGTTCTCAAAAAATTAGGGTTCTCAAAAAATTAGGGTTCTCAAAAAAATTAGGGTTCTCAAAAAAATTAGGGTTTCTCAAAAAGCTCGGTGGGATAAAAAATCAAGGTCAGGTAAAATCGCGTTGGTCAAGGTCAGGTAAAATCCTAGGATTCTGCGAGGGCCCATGTCATTTTCGTGCGGAATCCCCTCAATACTACTGGTGTCATTCGCCTTTGTTTGGAATATATATCGTGTAAAAAGTTTTTCTGATCTCACTAGGTTTCTCCAATTTCTCTTTCTAGATGTCAAACTATACATCACTTAAAATCCTCATACTATTACTAAAGGCTAGAGATATAAGAAATAGCTCTTGACTCAGAGTCATGATTCATCAAGGAATCATGATTCATCAAAGTATTCCCTTTTGTTTCTTTTATTTTCAACCGCAATAATATCAAACAAACAAATATACAAATCATTGGAAAAGATGCCAGATTCGCTAGGTATTGCTACGAAATGTCAGCAATATTTTTTACACAGTTGGAAAATATAAATTTAAATTTTTAGGGCTTTTGAAAAGGAAAGAAACTGTAGTAGATACTTCATCCATATATATATATATATATATATATATATATAATATATATATATATATATATATATATATATATATATATATATATATATATATAAAATATATATATATATATATATATATATATATATATATATATATATATATATATATATAAATAAAGAAACAACATGTAATGGGAATTTACATGTCATGCAATTCCATCTCTTGCTATGGACACGTTATTTGAACAAAAAAAAAAAAAAAAAAAAAAGTCGTATGCCTCATCCATTCTCTGTCCAGCTGACCTTAGACTTAACCCCCACATATGATCATTCCTACAGGAATTCTACTGGTAAAGACTGAAGCAAATTTCCTTCTTTTTTTCATTCTCCCCACTTCCATCAACTTTCACATTTTAAAACACGGTGTATTGGGTTGCGTCGGACATTAAAGGGAATGTATCATGTTGTGTCAGACATTAAAGGGAATGGGTCGGGTTGCATTGGACAATGATGGAAGCGATCGGGTTGTGTTGGATATTTTAGGGAATTAGGTACTGGATTTTCACCAACGTTTATGGAAACAATAGACGCCTCTGGAAATTTTCCTTTAGAGGATGTGGAAAGAATATATCAACTGGTGGAGGCAGAGCGGAGCTGGAGCCGAGATATATATCGAGCGATCATCTACGGAGCTGAAGCTGAGGCTTCGGGAGAGCTCCGGGAGATGGTGTTGAGCACTGAAATTTATTCAGCACAGAATATTTATTTTGCTCTTAATGAAAAGGAATACCCAAGACGTAAATAGCAAAGGATTGAAAGACATGTCAGGGTCTCTCGGCCCTCAGCGGGGGACACGACGGGGGGACTCGTGCCCCCCTCTGTCCCCCGTCGGTCCGAGCAGTAAAAATATATAAAAAAGAACAATGAATAATATATATAATATACTATATTAAATATATATATGATATAATAAAACACACATGAAAAAGAAGTGATAATATAAATACTAAAATAATATATAATATATAATATATGTGAATATATATAATTTTTGACGATAATGAAACGTGTGTGTAAGAATAAATGCGAGTCAGAAATGTGATTGGATTTGGTATTAATATTTAATAGCCGGAACCTGAGGCAAGCGAATTTGTTATCGTCATCCTTCGTTATATCAATTATCGTATATGGAGGAGGTTATGAAAGAATTAGAGGGCAACAGAGGATGGTGTGATAGAGAATTAATGCCGAGATTCAACAATGTATTCCTTTTCCCTGATGCTATTGTAGTTTTTTGAGATATGGATCGATGATAATTGTCGCTCTAAAGCAAATATATCCACGCATATATACTATATATATAATATTTATATATATATAGTAGAAGAGAGAAAGAGTTAGAGATGAGAGAGAGAGAGAGAGTGAGAGAGATCGAGAGAGGAGAGAGGAGAGAGAGAGAGAGAGAGAGAGAGACGAGATGATATTGAGAGAGAGAGAGAGAGTACGCCAAACCCTAAAAATGGTGAAACTACCAAAGCACCCGCCCGATGAGTAGGGCGTAAAAACAAGTTTAAATTTTAGCTTAATGTAAGATTTGTCAGAACTGTGCAAATGCATATCTATGATTAGCCATGAAAGATTTATGAAACGGACAAGAGTCACAAAGCTTTCTTGCCTGAATGCCGAAATTTTCATATAGAAATAATTATTGATTACCAAAAACAAAAGTAGAGATGAAATTGCCATTATATTATTTTTTAGGATTCACATTACTAAGCGCTTATAAGCTTTTAGGCAATCTATTTCTGTTAAGTTATGGTATCTACGCTAACGTTCGTAACCAAGAAAGACCCAATTTGAACGACGCCCCCATGACAACTGTTCTTATAGAAAGAAGGCCCAATCTTTGCCGTAGATCATAATTTTTGAGATTGCCAGATTGCCTAACCAGTTCCGAATACTGAATTTATATTATTGGCCCCCTGGCCTTAATAAATTTTGTAAATACTTAAATTTTAATAATCAATTATACTATAATAATTAAAAAATATTATCTACATGAAAAATTGCTTTTGACCGGTACCCCCAAAAGAAAAAAACGCAACTAATACCGTACACTCGAGTTGACGTGCTAGCACTGCGTTGATGACGTCATCCTTTACAAAATCGAGTGAAATATTGCGTTCGTACTCTGTGTATATATACTTTCCTTCAAAAGTTTAAAGCAATACAGAAATTGCGTCTAATTATACTGTTATAAAATGTCCTTTCAAAATAGGTGCCTTGCATATGGTTCGCAGAGCTTTGAATTACTGACTTAATTAACAATATGCATATAAAAAAGGACATTTGGTTTGCTAGCTTAATTTTGAAGAATCTTTCAAGAAAAACTCTTAAATCACAATTTATCTTAAAATTAACTATTTTATTATAAAGTACATCAAGTTACATCCCTATTCCAAAATTATATTTTAAAAAATATGTTACATAACTTCAAACGGAGGAGCAAATGCAATCAGTATTTTGTCAAAAAGTAGCTTTTTTTTTTTGTTTTGCCGAAAATACAATTTACATAGTTAAAGTTACCCCTTAATATAATATGGGTTTTACACACTTGATAATATACGAATATTGTGACCGTTCTCCCTATGAATGACGTAAAAGTACTCAAGGTTTTGAGACTTCTGGGTTACCTGTAGACCCCTAAAAAATGGAAATTCCTCCACAACATATTCCTTATATCTTATTCGATCTAACTATTAATACCGCACGATGATTATTATCTCTGAAGACTTCTGCGGAATGCAACAGTATACTTTTTGTTGGCCACGGATAATGCCACCTTTTCTTGTAGCTGTCAATTGTCAAGTGGGAGATCTATTAACATTGCATAAACATTTTTACATCTGCATTGTCATACCATTTTGATAAAATGGTCTCTTGATTACAACAAGAATTACTCATGATTCTGTCAACATAATTAAAATGGAGATGGAGTCATTTTTAAATCCGCTGATAGAGACAGTGCCTTGCGGACGAATATCCGCCACCTAAATTGCATCCGCCAATCCTCTTTGAAAAAATGACCGATGTGAGAGATGTTTTATAATTTTGATTTTGATAAAAAATAGCCATATAAAATAAAATAATTTTGGCCCATCCTTTTATCCTGGCCGAGTATGGTCCAATAATAATAGTACATTTTGAATTTTCGATTTCTATTGTGTATGTAGATATATAATATATAATGTAATATAATATACTATAATATAATATAGATAAATAACATATATAAATATAATATATATATGATATATATATTTATAATATATAATAATATATATTAATATATAATATATAATATATAATTATATACATATATATATATATATAATATATATATTATATACTATATATAAAATATATATATATTATATATAATGTATAAGTATAATAATACTATTATGTGCATATTTGGATGAATAGAGCGACAACGTATCATCGAATCCAGTATCTCAAAACACTACAATAGAGACTATACAGGAAAAAAAAGGAATGACAATTGTTGGAATCCGGCCAAAATATCTTGAGGGCGGAAAATGTAAAAAAAAAAAAAAAAAAAAAAAAAAAAAAAAAAAGAAAAAAAAAAAAATCAATATCATCAAAAACTACAATAGCTACAGCGAAAAGGAATACACATTTTTGGAATCACTTGCCTAACATATGCTTGAGCTTAAGGAAAATAGTAAAAAAAAAAAAATACAATAAATACAAACTAAAAATAATATTTGGCTATTTTTATTTTTTTTAAGGAGAAAGAAATACTACTATAAATACTATATACTATAATTCCATTTGTAAATGCATACGATACCTGGCAATGTAGGCGGGGCCCTCGAGCCGAACGGGGAACCACAGGGAGGGGACGTGCATATTCCATTTACTCCGTAGGGAGAAGGGCCGGAGGAACCCGCCAGCGACACCCAAAATACCAAAGAGCGGGCAGGTCTCGGAGGACCACCCCCGGAGGGGGCGGGACATTAAGTACTACCCCGTAGTATCCCCGGAGGGCCGATGAGACCGCGAACTCACTGCCATCGGTGGCGCGTAATAACTTGGGGATTTCCTTTAGTAAACAGACTAAACAAAAGCAATTGAATAGAAAGTCTATTGTATTTATAACGCAGTAACACATAAAAGGTCTCTCAATAGGCTCTCTAATCAATCATTAACTATAATTAATTAACCACAATATACTTTGTTTATTTTTTAATTGTTTTTACATTTTCCTATATCAAAAGTTTTACCAGGATTCCAAAAAATGCTTTCGGCTTTTTCCTTTGTAGCTATTGTAGTTTTTGAGATATATATATATATTCTTTCTTTTTCTTTATTTTATTCTTTTATTTATACAATTTTCGCCCCTAACAAGTACTTGACCAGCATTCAGCCAGCCAAATTATTCCTTTTTCTCTTGTGCTTTGTAGTTTTGAGATATGGATTGCATGAATAGTTGTCGCCTCATAAAGCCAATTCATCACCTATATAATACATCTTATATGTATATATATATTAATATATATGATATATATATATATATAAAAGTGATATATATATATAAGTATTAATATATAATAATATATATTAGTATATATAAACTAATATATATATATAACTTTATAACTAATAATATTATATATATCAATATAATATATATATTAAGTAATAGCTATAAATATGATTTACTATATAAATAGGATTATGAACTTAGTATTACAGATATATATTATAACGTTATATATAAAATAGTATATTAACTGCAAGATGAATATAAAAATAAACTATAATATAATAGTTATATTAAATATATATACATATTATATATATAATTATAATAATATATCTTACTTTTCCGGCCTTCTGTCCTGTCATCGCATCCTCTCCAGATGTCTACCCACCATCTGCCCCAACATCCATCTTCAGTATCATCTTCTTCCCCTAAATATCTCTTTAATTACGTTCGTTCCTTATTCGTGTCTCTCCCACTCTTTACAACAGTACATAGTTCTTAAAACCCTACATCTCCGCCGCTCTGTATGTCTAGCTCCTCCTCTACTCTCGTATGTTGTCCCAGTTTCCGCTCCGCTACGAGCAGCGATCGAAGTTCATTTGTTGATACTGTTTAAAAACACTTTTTTAAGCTCTAATTCCGATGGATGTTTCGTTATCGATCGGTTCAATCATCGGATATTACCGCCTTTCATAACTAATCCGCGATACTTTTCCATCTTCAGACGTCAATCTCCTCCTCACACTTCCTCCCCTATGTTAAAAACATCACTCCGACAGATGAACTTGCAGGTAGTTTTATTACCGCCTTCACCCTCCCCTACTGACCCGACCGATCCTCATCCCCTCCTTCAGTTTCCTCCGGTTATTGCTTAATATCTCTTGTCTTCTCGTACGCTTCATCCTCATCCACTCCGCAAACACGTACACCAAATTTACCAATTCCTGGTTTGATTTCAATTCCACAGACCATGTTCGCTTCCTGCCATTTTTATTATGTCTCCTCTCAAATTCTCCCAGTCTGCTACCCGTCACATTTCGCTTCATCACCCACGTCTAAATATAACTGCACTTAGAACAGCAGTGCGCGGAGAACACCACTACCCTGCCTTCACTCCTGCTTTTCCACTTCAAACCATCTATCGTTCTAGCACTCAGTTCTACACATTAGAACTGCAAATTTCTGCCATAGCATTACAATTTCTCATTCATTCTATTAACTCTACCCTCACACCATAATTCCTGCTCCAATAGCTTTTCCTTAGGCCACCAGAATCAAATGCCTTTGCAGTCAATGAAACGCTAACAAATAATCTCTTGCCAATATTCCAAGCAATCTTCTCCGAGGAGCCATTCTTGTAGTGCGAATAAGAGCCGTCCCGTACGTTGCCTCTTCCTCTCTCTATACCCGCTAACCGCTTCGGTCTGCCAACGTCTCGGCTCTACACTCTTCTCTTTGTCATCTCTCTATCTTAGTATTCACACTTTACCTTATCTTAGTATTCACACTTTGCACTCTTACCTCCTCTCTCTCTCTATATATAGTATATATATATATATATACGGTATATATATATAATATTATATATATATATTGTGAGTGAGTATAATAAACTATATAATATATATATATATTAATATACTATAGATATATAGATATATATATTGTTTGTTGTAACTAGTATTATTAATTATATATTATTATTATTATTTACTATGTACTATGATTATTATTATTATTATTTATTATATTATTATATTATTATTATATATTATTAACATTATTAATCATATATCGATATATATTTATTATTATTAATTCCTCAATATTGCTTCATTGCTTATATTATTAAAAAATATTTGTATATATGCTAACGACAATAATTTAATTCATTTTTATGTATATTTTTATTTTTTATATCTATTTTCATTATTATTAATATAATTGTTAATTCTTATTATTATTTTATTCATTATATTATTATTATATTATAATATTATTATTATTATATTATAATTATATTATATTCATCATTATATTATATATATTATTATTATTATTATACTTATGTTTATGTAATTATACTTGTGTTTGGACTATGGAATGAAGCAAATTTATATTATTAATTATTATTACTTATATTTATTATTAATTAACTTCCTCTCTTCCTCCATCTCTCTCTCTCTCTCTCTCTCATCTCTCTCCTCTCGCTCTCTCACTCTCTCTCTCTCTCTCGTCGGACAATGAATGCTTCTCATGCGATCTGCAGTTCCTCCAGTCAGCAATCAACTCTCTGCTCACTCTCATCAATCTCGTGCGTCATGCTCTCTCCTACTCTCTCCATACGTGCTACATCACTCCTGCCTCGTCATCTCCTGCCTTCCCTCTCTCTCCTCTTTCCTCTCTGCGAACTCTACATTTCCTTTCTCCTTATCTCTGCTCGTCTCTTGGCTGCTCTTTCTCTAACTCTCTTAAAGCGTCTTCATTTCTCCCTTTCTCTCTTCTACTTTTCCCATCTCTTCTACTATTCTTCTACTCTTAAGGGCGTCATCTCAGCTTTTTGTATTCATCTTGTAATTGTGTTAATCGTGAAACTCTCCGCACCAACATCAATATGGGAGTTAAAACATTCTCGAAAATTATTTTTTTCTCCTGCAGGGGCACATTTTCATCTTTCAGCATAGAATAGAAAACGTGCACGCTTCTTCCGTATTTTCCTATAATTTCAGAGACATTTAACTCCTTCCCAAGTTATGGAAGTAATTATAAGTAGGCGTCAATTTTTGCTTTATCTTGGCGATTTAAAATTAGCATAGTAGAGAAACTGAACCTGCTAATAAGTTATTGAAAGTAATGTTGGTCGGAATTAGTTTTTGGAATACCTGACTTTAATTTATTTCTTAGGTCAACTTGCTTAAGAGGCCGTACGGCTATGTTTGTGGCATTTCATAGTCATGTCACATACATATGTGCGACATCCCCATATCACACATGTGTGTGTGACATAGCAGTGAAATGTCACACACATAGGTTTCACATTTCACAGCCAAGTCATACCTATGCGTGTGACAATTTCAAATTCGAGTTGTTTTTTCACTTTTTCAGATTTTTCAGCTTTCCATAAATAAATCTTACTAATTTTATATAATGCAGCTTCACCATTATTCGAATTTAGTTTCTATAAATGAAATATTTGTAATCCATTTTTGAAGAAAGAAGAAATAAAAAAATCCACCATCTAGCTGCTCCACGTGCCGGAACCTGGATTCAGTTACATATTCGTTTATGTATATATGTATAATAAAATGAATACAACCCAAAAGTTTTAAATATATATAGCTATAAACGTAATAAGTAACTGAAACGAAATGCTGGATATTTTAACACCTATTTTCACGTAAAAAGAAAACAGACCTATATACCTAGATGGATAGACGATGCAAAAAGTTATGCCAATACTTTATATGAATCTACTTTATTATATAGGAGATACTATAATAATATATATATTATATATATATAATATATATATATAATATATAACACACATACACACCATCATATAACTATAATATATATAATATATATATATATATATATAGGCCTACATATTATGTTGAGTTGAGGGTGTGGTGGTAGTCAAGTTTGAGATTGAAAATAAAACGTGATATAAATATAATATATATTATATATATATATATCTATATAATATAGCGATATATATTATATATCTATAATATAGTTAGTATATGATAGTAATATAAATAAGGATTAATATTATTTATGTAGAGCAAAGCCGAGATTGGTTAAAAAGCTTAACCGGATTATAAGTTAGGAGGCCTTTTCACGACGACAAGTTATTCTTACCAGATGAATTATATTTATGTACGATTAAAAACTGAAAATTGGTGGGGGTTTAACACACACACCAAAACCGAAGTTTTTAAGTTTCCCAATAGGACATTGGGAAACCACCAATCTCCAGAATTTTGATACCTCGCTGGGGTGGATTAAGTAGATAGGATGTGATGAGGTCCACTTAAGTGTAAAATATGGATACAAAGGAGGTTTTTTACGAGATTAGCTTTTATGGTAAGTTTGAATGTTTTACAGTTGGGTATAGCTTGAGAGGAGGAGGGTTGTCTGGTGATTTTTAGCTGCTAGGATTTGTAAGGATTTTGCCCCCATTATGCCTGGGAAAACAACACGATTTGTCCCGATATTTGCCAATTTCGTGTGTATTGTGTTGGTTGTGTCGTGTGTGTGTGTGTGTGGTGTTGTGTGTGTGTGGTGTGTGTTTGGTTGTGTGTATGTGTGTGTGTTGTGTGTGTGTGTGAGGTTGGATGGAGTATTATTATTATTGGTGGTGTTGTTGTTTCAAGGAGTAATGTCAGACTTTATCTTGACAATTAGGTGAGAATTTATGTTAATGTGTTGCTAGTTTGAATAGATGATATCTAAAATGATGATAGTTGATTAATTATGTTGTGTTGTTGAATGATTGTTTTTGTTGTGATAGTAGATTATGTGTTATTGTGCCGTTGGAAGCCTATTCCGTGTTGTGTGTGTAGATTGTCGTGTAGTCGGCGTCTGTGCTTGCTGTGTGCCTTATGATGTAAAGCCCAGACCCCTGAATGCACCCCACTTGAAAAAATATTATTTTTATATGTGTATGTGTATGTTAGTGTGTGTTGTGTGTGTTTTTGTTGTGTTGATGTATTGTGTGTTGTGTGTTGTGTGCTGTGTGTTAAGTAGTGTAATAATATATGTATGGATGGTGTGTTATATTAAAAATAGCTAAATCCCAATTAATGTTAATAAGATAGTTGGTATTACAAAGGTGACTATGTAAAAGTTACTTAAAGTGAATGTGGTTTACCCAGTGTACGAGTCGCTGTTTATATACTTAGCGTATCTCAATTTTCAAGTACAAACATTAATTTAATTTTTAAACATCTGAATTACGAGATTCAAATCTATATATATATTGCCAATATATCTATTTTTAAAAAATTATTATAATTTACTGTTTTTTAGATAATTTTTTATATTTTTTTACATTTGTATTTTGGTGGTAGAAAGATTACCTAAATTGATACATTGAATTATAGAATATATTAAATATTTATATATAAAATAATAACATTATAATAATAATAATAATAATGAATATTTAAAATTTAATATATTAAAATAATTATAAACACTTATTATATAAACATTTATAATAAAAAATAAATAGTATATTTTTTAATAATAATAAAATTGAATTATAAAATATAAATCAATTAAAATAATGATTCTCAAACAAAATTCCTTGAAATTAATAGTTCTTAAATTTTAGGATGAGGTCAAAGTGGGAACCGGTTACAAGGGTGCACAATTTGGGGATTGATATCATTAGCCCAGTCATTATTCTGAGATGTGCAATACGTAAATATTTTAAATTTATGATTAGTCAAAGAGCACCAATGCGATGTAGCACACTATTTCAGTGTTCTGGTGCGGAGCTGTGCGGAAAACTGCGGTGCTCGGATAATCCTAATTCTAATCTACGAAATCAGATAATTACCTTACACAATACGGGATTTAAATTCTAAAATTTCAGATTTTGAACATGAAAGAAAATCTCCATTTGCAAGAATCTTTATATATTTTATACACACAAGCGTAATTTAAATGAAATTTCGCCATATGATAAACTATCATAATTTTGAAGTGAGATTTCGAAATTAGATGGTACATTTCTTTATATGTCATTTTCAAATACAGCGCCTATATATTTATTTTATGTAATCATTGGTGACTATTACGATACTCACTTCTGTCTGCAATCGAATCATCATATATATACAGTACTCAAAATAAATTAAGATTAGATTCTAATATTATATATTATGCTCATATTAAGATTTATGTCTTATTGATTTAATTATTCATATGTATATTATTATTAGTGCTATTATTTATTAACCTGTAATATATTATAAAGTCAACTCAATCTGTCCAGTCTTTATATATTATTTATTCTTAACAACTCTTTTTGCTGAATTATCGGCAACCTGAGTAGTAGTAGTAGTACCGAATACTTGAAATTACAAACATCCATTATAAAATTTTATAAGAAAAATATAAAGAAATATATTCAGTTCTTTTTTTTTAATTGTATAAATACATAAGCTAAACAAGTAATATATTAAAGTCTAAAGGTAATAAAAACCTTGAGAAATCCTGAAAAAATTAACTTATGAAAGGTCATATGGGCAATAATTATTGTAATATATTGTTTTGTTGACTAGACTTACATACTATCTTATTCAGTAATTTCTTAGTAATTAAAGAATTTTTAAAAAGCTAAAATGGATATGAAGGATTTTTTAAATTTAGGAGACGAATGAGTATATTTCTATAAATCTTTTGTAGAATTTTATATATATATAAATCTCTATTAAACAAATTATACAATTGCAATTATTAAAATGATCAAAATATAATCAATAAAGTTAAGGAATCAAAATATAAACATTTGAGATATCTCATAATAATACATAAATTTATAACCCCCCCTGGGATTAACAATGGTATATTAGAAAAGACTTTTTCCTAATTTACTTATATAGTAATAATTATCCACATAAGCTAGAAGCGAGTATATTAGTAACGTCAAGAATAAAGGTGAATTAGATGAGTGGCATATCATAGAAGAGGTTGAAAAGCTCATAACTATTTGACATTCATGGGAGGCTTTGCGCCATTATCCATATAAAATTTTTTTGCTGTTAATCATAATGCAACAATTCAGACATATTATTTGTTATATATAATTTTCCTTTTTCAGGATAAACAATAAAATATCAATAAATTATTAATGAAAAAATATCTAGCCCAGAGAAACATATCTCCTCAAAAGCGAATGTACGCCTAAACTTAGAACACAATAGAACTTTCGCTTGCCGTACATAGAGCACATCTTGCTTTGTTTTCTGGAAGAGAAATGGCAGAATATTGGGTTGAACAACATAAGAGGGAGGACCGCAAGTGAAAGGTTGGCTTGCTATTGTGTTGTGTTTCTTCGTGCTTCATTTAATCTATATTAATTATTAGTGAGTAAGAGAAGAGCAGATGGAATTCTCGCGGAGAGAGAGAAAAGGATATGTATACATAAATCCCACTTAATGAAAAAAGTATTAATATTAGAGAATATAACCAATAATGAGTTGGTGAATTAACAAGAGAGACTACATGAGAGAAAAAAATAGAGGTACATAAATCGGAAATTAGTTTAGAGCGAGAGTGATTTTTCCCGAAAAATAATTATCGTGGTCTGCGCCTTATTGCTTGTGTGAGCTAACCATAAGGCAGAAATTTGAAGTTTTAAGATGCTGTCTTAAGGCACTTGAAAAGTAATATAAAGAAGCCTCCCTCCTGTTTAGAATAGCTGTCTCCCACTTGCCCCCAGAGAAGGCTTGATAAGCCACCTCAATTAGACCGAAAATATAATAGCACCCGGGAAACTTGATTGCGGAGATAAAACAGAGTAACTGCGTGACAGTGTAGCAAGTTTAGATGCCCAAAATGAGTAAAAAACCTCAACGTGCCGAGGTGTGCAATTCCACCAAGTGCTCCCTCATGTCTCGTTCTTGAAATTTAGTAATTGAAGATAAATGACCAAGCACGCTTGCAACAAATGGGTAATGCGAGGCGAGTGACGTTAAGATTTGGAGAACAATCTAATGTCGTGGATCGACAGTCGAGGTAAAACGTTTTATATCTCGCCGTGGTTCCCTAGTTGTTCAAGAAACATGTGACATCGCAAAAAAGAGGAAATGACATACACCCAACCTCTCCTACCATCGACTTAAAACTATGGGGCCAACAGGAGCAAGAATAGATTGTGAGATGCAAATGGTTCAATACGGAGCAATGAAAAAGTAAAACATAGAGAAAACTAACGGGAACTCGTCTAGGAAAATATTTGTGAGAAACATAGGCAGCTATTGCTGGAATTGAGGCGAGAAAGAATATCATATTGGCACGAATTTTAATAAACCGTATCTCGCTGGCGAAAAGCGAAGGAAATTAACCTGATATTATTTTACTGTTTTCACTAAGATATAAAGAGAGCAGGTGAAATTCGAGACTGACGTGGAGGTTCCTCCATGCTGTAGAAAAGAGGATTAACTCGACCGATTAGAAAGTAGTCTACGCGTGAGAATATCGCGAGTAAGTCGAGAAGAGAATTAACAATAAAGAGAGGATCCATGAAAAAGAAAATGAGAAATTAATGACACGTAAAATTTAATGCTAGCTGCCGAAAAAAGGAGTCGAGCGCGAACGCTGTGTAGATCGACAGAAGAAAAACCGAGAGTGATACAACTCCTACACTTTTACCAATTGTTATAGTTATCTATAAAAAAGGAATGTATATATGCTGATTTGCCCTTTTGTTGTGTGAATTTACCCTGCTTCTGTTTTCTAGACAATTAGTGACTACTCACCGAAGCTCCAGTGTGAAAGAGACAGAAAATTGAAATAGACATATAATGAAGAAGAAAACTTCTAAACTATATTATTTCAAATGAGAGAGAGAACGCATCTATTAATGGCACATCTGTAAACCAAGGACGCCAAAGTTATTTAAGAAATACTCCAACAAAATGGTGCGTTCCAGACTCTACCGAGGCTCTTGTTTCCACTGTACTTGATTAGCTTTACCACCACCCAGAAAAATTATAATTCCACCAATACTGATACGTAGGTCCAAAGATATAGCGCATCCCATGAAATCAGATGACGGATGAAGGACCAGAGAGAGAGAGAGGGGAGAGAAGGAGAGGAGAGAGAGATATGAAATAAAGATTCAAGAATGTGAGCATGGTCAAGTTATAGAGATAAAGAAAGATTAAATCATTTTTCAGAATTCCTGTGAGCCTATAATGCAAAATATTAATGGACTAGTTACGTACAAGAAGGATGGGAGAAGAGATTCGAGGAGAAGTGGGAGCATATGTATTTAAGAAAATATAAGGTGAAACTCTTTTATCAAGACTTGACTCCAAAACTGGTTTCTTAAACGACGAGTTCTTTAGATTTGGCGCATCAATATAGATTATAAGACTTAAGGATTGAGGATGTTTTTAAACCTTGCCTTTTATGGCTCTAGTACTTCTCGAAAACGTTAGAAAGTTGTAATTTAAATTAATATAAACATAATCAGGTGTTGAACTATAGATTATCAAGAGACGAATTATAATGATTCACACACTTATTTCTTTATTGGGCACAACATGTTAAATCAAAAACTGAATACTCCGCATAACCCGCATGTTTCAGTGAAGCATGTATTAGTATAAAAACGTCCTAAGAACATATTTCTTTTTCTTTATCATAATAGATAATCTCAATCAATTTTATACCTAAAAAGTTGTGAGCATACTGACTTAAACACGGACACTGTAATGCCACCGTACCATTCAGAGAAAGGGAATATTTTGGCATCGTACTTTGCGTAATCTTCTCTCACTTTGCAATTAGGTTCTATTGACCATCTTCTGGTAGTTCGTTACTCAGAAACCAGAATAGCATTGATACGAGATATTTTATTTCTCGAACTACGCAAACCAATGCTCGAATAAGGAACCGTTTGAGAGAATTCGCTTACTTACACGAATTATAGGCAAAATATCTGAGACATCGATGCCGATTGTAGTTACAGTAATCACTGGTCTGAGCAGAAAGTGTCTATCTTTGCTCACGTTATAATGACGATTCAAACGCCCGATAACCCTGTCGCAACAAGCAGTATTAAGAGATGGAACATAAAATCTACTCTGAATTTTAGCTCGAGCTAGGATATCATAATATAAATTATAATAATAAATTTTATTCACACAAAGAACAGATATTGGGAATAAGTAGATTAAAAATATAGCGTGTTGGATATACAAATAGGTATATGAGTTACTATCGTGCTTCGACCTTAATATTATGTTGTATCATTGATACTCAGATATGTAGAAATTTGCTCACATCACAATAATATAGATATAAGAGTTGTTTAAAACCTCATTCAAACTAAAAATGTTATTTGTTTTAATAAAAAAAAAAGTAAAGTGTCTCAAGAATCCGAGAATCGCTGAGAAAATTAAGATTTATCGAGAACAAGAGCTAGTATATCAAGAATTCACCATATAAGATCGCACTATTTATGATCAAAGGTATATTTACTTTTTGTGTGTGCAAAATGAATCGTGCGCCCATATATCTCGTTTACATTTAATAATGTAAGTATGCTATTAATAAAATTAAATATATTCACTTATATTGAAGAAATTTAAAACGATGAGCGGTGTTCTTCATGATTTTTAACTTTTTTTTTATAATTTATTCTTATTTTTTTTTAATGCAAATTCTATCAGAATTTGATATAAATATCGAACTCTAGATTAATAGCTATGTCTCTTTTCTGGTATAGTATGTCCTGGAGGAGTTCTATTCTCAGAGGAAAAAATAATGGAGATAAATATGCAATTAACACCTTC
This sequence comes from Trachelipus rathkii, assembly GCA_015478945.1. Classification (NCBI taxonomy): domain Eukaryota; kingdom Metazoa; phylum Arthropoda; class Malacostraca; order Isopoda; family Trachelipodidae; genus Trachelipus; species Trachelipus rathkii. The sequence goes on along the minus strand of JABUQX010013008.1, from coordinate 29,473 downwards.
AAATTAATTAATTACGAGAGGTCTAATTATTTTTTTTTATTTACTAAACGAAACCCCAGGGTAAAAATAGTCGTTTAGTGATAAATTTTATTCTTATATGTTATAGTAAGTAAATATGATGTGTTATTGTTAAAGATATACGAGATAAAAAAATTCTCATAACTATAAACGAAGAATATCCTTATATTGGATAATCCGTGATAAACTGTAAGCTATATAGAAAGTGTTCCGTGAAATTTTGTTAATCAATTCAGTAATATTGGAATATAGATAGTACGGAGGACAGAAGTAAGTGAATTGAGGGAAGGGAAAAAGATTGTGGAACATATTGATATTGGAGGATATGTTCTTTTCGGAGGTAAGTAAGGAATTAACAATTGATATGTAGAGACATACATTCAGGGGAAGAACATTGCTCACAGAAAGTACGGTGAAATTGAAATCATGAGGACTCATTGGATTCCCCCTCTATTTCCTATCCTTTATAATTTTAACTGGTCCTGCCATTCTTTCCCTTTTCAGGCCCCCAGTAATCTATATACACAAAATAGTAACAACACACCACATAGCAACCATCATTTGATTAACGTTATGTTGCACATGCTCACATTTGTCCTTGTATATACGTCAATGATGTGACATGTTTAAATTAATATGCTAATCAAAATAACATGCAAGTACATATTATAAAGCCTATTATGATAGTATGTCACCAAGATAAAAAAAAAAATAATATAAATAAGGGAAAGAATAGAATAACTGTAAAAATATAATTATTTCAATCAAATACTATTATATTGTAACCAAGTTATTTCCATTATTGATAAGGTTAGCTCTAAGATCAATTAAATTTTGCATATTACATATATAATACTATAGTATATATATATATTATATAGTATAATTATTAATATAATAAATATATGTTATAACTACGAGTAGAGAATCATGACCCTAAGTAATAATAATCTGTGATATTGAGAGAATCACTACTCCCACCTACCCCATGAATCCAACGTGGAAGCTTGGTGTACTATACTTACTACTAATAATATAAGATTTATATATAATAAGGGTATGTATATGATCATCTAATTCAAAGAAGTGTTAATACTATATTAAATGTATATATATAATTATACATGATTAATAATATTAGAAATTAGAATGTTAACTATAATGAAATCGGTTTAGCATCCCTATATAATAATATATTTGAATCATTACTATAATTATTAAATATAAATTAAAAATTTAAGTAAAACAATTAAGAAATTCTAAAAAGAAATATAATTATATATATAAATAATGTAAAATGATCATTTCTCCTTTTTTCTCTTCATATGAAAGTTCCGAATTCTTCCATAATCCTGAATTTATTAACCCTATCATATAATTGGTAATCAGGCTTCAATATGCTATATCTATCGAGAAATAATATAATCTGCAAAAGGTAATACTCTCTATATTAATTTATCAAATAGTATAGAGATTATCGTTGAGTATATATATATATTATAATATTATATATAATATAATATATTATAATTTATAAGGTACTTTCAAAATGCTCCATACCTATAATTACAATTTGCACAATCAGTAGTTACGCATAGAAGACTGGCCTCCTTAGTCAGTTGATATTCAAATGCTATTTCGTTCATTCAGAAAGTTTATCTAGTAATATTAAATTGCCTAACTATATATCTATATATGTATATCTATATATAGATATATTACTTGAATATTCATATCTATCCGTAAATATATTAATGATGTCTCCTTTTATGTTAATGTAAATTAATGACATAATCTTAATTCCTTATATAATTATAATAAAAAATAAATTAGTATTTAAAATTAATGTATTAGTGATAATCAATATATATATTTATGCTATAATATATATTATATATACTATATATACTGTATATTTAAAAATGTAAAAAATATAGATTTTATAACAAATCAGCCTCGGTAGATATCTATTATTTATTTGTGTATAATGCCATATTGTTCGTTAACTTTTGCTTTTATGCAAACACAAATATTAATAATATATTATATTTTACACTTTTGACCTATTATTACAATCTGATTAATTACTTTTTTTCATTATTATTATGCTTAATTGTGCAATGCGTCCCGCAAATATTTACAGGTGGTAAAATTTCGAAATCTTAGCCCCTCCCTCCACTCCCATCCTCCCCTCCCTTTACAAACCCCCTCTCGCTAATTATTCACATGAGTTACTGAAAAATAGTTACCTAACGAAGAAGTAAACCTTAAAAACCCGTTTTTTTATTAAATAAAACAAAAACAAAATTCAATTAGATGCCAGTGAAATTAGGAATAAAAAATAATGGGAAAATAAAGTAACCTAGTGCTAAAAACTAATTAAAAAAACTAGACTAGCTAAACTAACTAAACTCCATGCATGTTATTAAAATAAATGGCACTAAACTATCCTAAAAACTAACTACAACTAGGTGTTATTAACAAAAACGTTAAAAAAAAGGACCAAAAAAAGTAATTAAAGTACCAATTACAATAAGTCACTAATGGTAAAAGAAAGCGTCATAAAATTGCTACTTACTCTAATTCTACAGAAATAATGTATTTTGAAACAATATTGACGAAAACTTTTCAAAAGCTTTTTTAACTTATGATATTTGACCTAAAAAAATTAATTAGTTATATTAAATAAAGAAAATTTGAAAATTCCATTTTCTGACCTGAAATATTTTTAAAAACTTATTTACACATACCCTAATGGGGTGAATGAGGATAGCTGCGGATAATGGAAATAATTGTTGGTATATTAATGATGATTTACTACAGTTAAGAAAATATTTAAATATGAGAAAACATGAAATCATTTGAATAACTTGGAAATTGGACCTTGGAACGATCTTGGAGGGAATGGAAAGAACATTAGAACATTATAAGGTACACACCTTTGACAAAGCAAGAACATGATTTGTTGACGTGATTGATTTATGAACCTTTATCGATTATTTGTTTGAAACCATTTTATTAAATAAAACTATTTTTATTTTTGAAAGACTTTGATTATTTTTTAATAATTCCTTGAAAGAAAATTTTTTATTTTTAAATATATTTGGATATTTTTTAAATAAATTTTGAAGAAAATTAATTTTATTTATGAAACTATAAAGAATAAATATTTTATAAAAGATAAATAATCAGTATATAAAATGAAAAAATTTTTGTTTGATTCCATAGCAATCTATTTTGCCTTTTTTCCATTTTGCAGTGAAAGTTGCGACCAGCCTAAAATAAAATTATAAAGTCAAATTAAGTAAATAATGGTTGAAACTTTATATTAGTTGCAAGTGAAACCGACTCTATTGTTTTTGAGTTAAATAATTTCATATTTCTATGGAAAATAGAATTTTGAAAATAATAATAAATAATATTGAAGATTACTTAGAACTTTGAAAAAAAATATTTTGAATTTAGTGATGTATTGCTGTTGATGAAAATAAAAAAATATCTAAGAACTTTGTTTATTTTTTTTTAAAAATTATAGGATATTTCAATTTCTATTTAATTTGAATCTAAAAACAACTTATCTATAAATTATTAATTTGATAAATTTAATACAATTTAATCAAAGACTATGCTTGAACAAATTACAGTCGTTCGCATATTTTTATACATTGTTTTCTCATTCTCTGCCAACCTTGTTCAAAGAGCTAGTAGCCGGCCAGTTGGCCCTAATGGAGCTGCAGGAGGACTGAGGGCGAGATAAATAAGGACTAGAAAATAAAGATTAGAAATAATGAATTCACAGTAGAATGGTTAGACATTGGAAAATATAATATAAAAAGAACGAATAATAGATATTGCTTAAGTGAAAAGGAATGTGGGGTACTCATAGTTGTAAAGAAGTAGTAGATATAGTAATCTTGTACGTGGTATCAAGTACACATTGTAAATTGAGAAAAGGAGCAATGCGAAACCCAAGTAAGGCACCACACAAAAGGATATGGGATTCCTCCAAATTATCTACCTCCTAGTCTACATGATTAATTGTCGTCTAAACCCAATCAGACGAACAGGCTTGGAACTGGCAATCTCACCAGGGATACAGAAATAATAGCCAAGATCATAAGGTGCTCAAAAGCAATGTTTGGACGATACACTTTATATACTTAAATGCTCGGGGATACTCCCCCTTCAAATAGAAAGAAAAACTTACCTTTGCTGGGATAGAAGTAACAAATATTTAACAATAGGAGTGAATTTAGTGGAACTTGGGGACGAACAAACCAAGTGAAATCTTTATGGGGACAACCTTCAGAAATCGTGAGTACTGGGCCATCCCAAAATATATTTAAAGTAATCCTTTACAAGTAGTGCTTGAAGCCTACATCCCACAGATGGCAATACCTCTTCAAACAATTCAAACTGGTTACATCAATACATGGACCCCCTTATGGAGATATTATTCCAACGCTGCGTTTACCACTTCATTTCCAGAAATTGTACTGTTGATAATCTAATGCCGAATGTTATCTAATAAATAGGCCTTCTGGAAGAATTGACTATGAAGAAATTACTACAAGTTGAAGAGCTTCTGGATGTATGGCATTAATGAGGCATTTACCTTCAAACTTCACTTGCAGAAGATAGTCCGCACGTTAGCCTAATAATGAAAGACAGAAACTAGACGATTGCTAGATTACACCTCCTTGAGGTTATACTAGTTGCTTAGCCCAGCAATAAGTTTATCTTATGGTAGTCAATAGCGTTAGCTGACGTGTATAGCTTGCTTTATGTGAAACGGATGCTTGTAGAATTACACATTCTGAATATTCTCTTTCTCAATACTCTTAGTGAGTGCAAAGCTGAGTGACTAATATATCTCTCTGTCTCTTTGAACATATTCAATGAAATCGAAATAGGAAACTATTATACTCTTTCGATTATATAGATGGATTGTGAAGAATATCTCTCTAAATATAATTTGCGCATATACAGAATTAAATGATAATATGGTGATCGATGAAAATGTTTGTGATTTATACGTCTGCTAACAGATAATATCTTTAATTTATGACTAAGATTTTTAGAGAGTATGGAAACTCGAGATCATAGAGGAGTTAGAGATAAAAAGATTTTATAATCTTTAATCAGACTTTTAGTAAGTTTCTAGATATAATTTGAGTGAGCAGAAACTCGCTAATAGAAGAAGGTAGGTCTTGTTCCAAACTAACAATATAGCAGCAAGATAGTAGAAGAATTACAGCTAGAGTTATCTAATACAGGAACATGAGCAATTAAATTAACAGTGCATAAGTTAGAAGAAAAGAACTATCATTACCTTCCATGAGAACAAGACATCGGAATGGCTGGTAATAGAAAGAATAATTCTAAATATTTTCGAGAAAAAAAAACAAAAAATTCCTAATAATAATATAAGATATTTAAATAGAGGGAGTAAGGTTAAGATAACTCTCGAGTAAGTAAATAAAGTCATGTGTAACTAATTGCCTAAAATGGTGAATCTTTAGTCATCATTCCGAAACTGTGGTGGTACAATATTGCATAGGTATTTGAAATTCTAACGCCAGATAGGAGTTCGATTCTAATGTAAAGAATGCCTGTGTGCCCTATAAGAAATGAAAATAATAATTAGGTAATACCATATAATTACCAATATGATTTGATTAATGGTCAAAGCTCGAAAAGCGAGATTAAAAATGAATTCAAAACTTAGAACCAATAACTCTTATCTCATAAGAATGAGTAGCAGTAGTGCTATCAAGGTTAGAGAGTCCCAAGAAACACCAGATAAGTTTAGCTGATTTCTAATCATCAAAGTCAGATCTCAAGAAACATTGAAGAATTGTAAGTATTGAGTATGAAGAAGAGAGAAGAAAGTTTTTTGCACGCACGTTTAAGAAGGCCTTTTTAGTACGGCAAAGTTTAAATGAGAATGGTAAACAGAAGAATAATAAAAAAGTACTTCAGTACTTAAAGAAGAGTAGGTGTTATATACTTCATAGCTTTTTGGTGTAATTGAATAAACCACAAACATTGATATAATGTCTTATTATTTTGTCAATTTTTTGGGACTCCGCAAAAAGGTCAGGACGAGGTTGAAGTTCATAGCCTTCTAAATTTAGGGAGATTGTCGGTTATGTATTTTGTTGATAGATTTAAAGGAATTAGAAAAGAAGGATAGATTTTAAAATGTTCTAAAGAAGCTTATATATATTATAGTCAATGGATTGAACTACGATGATCAATCCTATATGAGAAAGTTCTGATAATTACTTTTAGGAATACACAACAGTTAATTACCCAGTTATACCTTTTTAGTGTGCTTAATAAACGGAAGCACTGGGCTTGAATGAATTTTTAATTAGTATACAGCATTTTAGCTAATTTACATATAACCACTGACCTTCTGACATAACATTTAAATCACTTAAAGAGAATAATGTTGAACGTATCACTGCCTAAGAAGGTTGTTGTTCATGAAATCATATTGAAAAAGATTAAACTAAGATGTAATCAGAGATTTCCACTGGAATGATAGTTTATTAAACAATTACAGTGTACAGATTGTTAAACTCAGTTAAATAATTAGAGGCTCTTTTTGAAATAAGCTGACACAGAAGATTAATGTATATAAGCTCATTGGAAAGTACTCCTACCAAAGAAATTAATTAAATAAGGCTCATGGGACAAAAGCACAAAAGAGGAGAATATACTGAATAGAGTAATTGGAAAAGACGTTTACAAAGACAGAATGAATCAAGGATCATTGAAGATGTCTAACTAAAGTAACAGACAATCATAAATAATAATAATTTGTTCTTCATACATTCTTCCATTGGTGCCTCAACTTCCCGTAGAGAAGACCTTTATAATAGCAGTATATAATGATACATGATAGAAAAATGATTTTAACTAAATTATTTCCAAAATGTCTCCCTCTTCTCCATGGTTATTTGTGAAAGTCAGACCAGAGAAATAAAAAGAGATTTGAAAATGGAAAGGTGCTATTTATGTAAGACCTACCTATAATTTTATGCAAATACGTTGTTATGCACAATAACACCTGCTATTTTATATAGGGCCATTATATATTTTGCAAACTCTGTGTGCCCAGTTAGAAAAACACTTATGAAGGTTTTCTAAAGTTTCTTTTTATTAATATTACTAGTTACGGAACTCATTTTGAGTAAAAAAAATAAATACAATAGAGGATAAATGAATTCTATTCCTTATTATAAAGATTAATGTAAAAAATTATGGTTAATGACCTAAACTGCTTACTTGTCTTCGATATAGATAAGCCAAAGCAAGGATTTCCTATCATATTTAGTTATACTGAAACAATTGTAGACAGAAGACATGTTGCGAATGTATCATAAAGAAAAGTTATTTTTAAGGTTAACAGAAGATTTAAGTAAAGTAAGACGTAGAAGTTATACATTTAGGATTAAAATACCGATCATTACTTATCTAATTTAATGTAATCAGATAAGGATTTATGTAATGTAATTGGAAATGGATTTTTTGTAATGTAATGTAAAAGTGATCTGATTTATGTTGTCTGTAAAGAAGTTTGATAAATAAACTTATCGAGAACGCTCAAAATATCCATTCTTTTAGGAAACAGTATCGTCTACACATCGCTATTTGAGTACAATAGAGTAATTATTACAGATGCAGCTTTTAAAAAAAGATATATAATTAAAGCTTGTCTATTCGACCAAATAGGTATACTTAGCTACTTGTGCCAAAAAGAACTTAATATAAACCAAGAGTCTGTATGACTATCCGGACTTAACTCTCTCAGCGTCCCATAGTGGTTTACCATTTGCCCTCGAATTAGCTCAGATAAATATTTTGTCCCTAGGAGGTTAAGTTACCATTATAGCTGTGACATTGATAGAGCGATTACATTCCTCGATAAGTCGAGGAGAACATCAAGAATAGATTAATGGCTTTTCCGTACAAGAAAGGATTATATCTTGCCCAACCAGAATTATTATGGCTTATACGCACTAAATGCTCTAGTACCTCATTTATGCTAGAATCACATGCATATGTTCTGAGGTTCAACCATTTATCAGAACTCTTAAAAATTTGTTTAATAAATATGATTTGCTTAATCATGGGGTAACATAAGCAGACATTTGAAACTGTAAAGAAAGTTTTTATGTATACATTTAGAGATAAATATAAAAATGAGTAGTGAATTGATCCTAAATAGTACATTTTTATACAGACTTCTAAGTACATATATTTAGGATATAATTTAAAGGATAAAGGAGACGGAATCTTCACCTAATACCAGCGGAAGATTCAATCATGAGACTTTTCGTCCTTCAGTGCAAGTGTTAAGGAAACACTAATCTTATTAGGATTTTGTATTTTCGTTTAATTAGTGACTTCTGCACTATTGCGAAACCATTATATAACTTAAATAAAAAAGAATGTTAAGTTCGAATGGAAGAAGAGTAAACTGACTGGAATTTTAAAAGTGAAATTTTGGTGTTCAACCTCTGTTAAATGATTCCAAGGATTATTATTCCAAGCAATACTGTTATGATTCAACCGTCAGAATCTGTTAAATAATTTGCTTATTAATTGCCATAAAACGCAAGGAAAAACCGTTGATTTATATTTGGTCAGGTGTTTAGATGGCAGTGACTAACTTCGATATTTATAGAAAAGGAATGTTTAGTCTGTTGTCTTCTCAAATACAAGAAGTATTTTAAAATATTAACTGGGATTTGGATATCTAATAATCATCCATATTAACTGGATAAATCAACTCTTTGCTTCATTTTTTGCGATTATAGTCAAACAGGACAGTCGGCTAGCCGCTTGGAATTTAGTTTTAGTTAATTATATTTTTTACGCAACTAGTAATTATAATAAGGACGGAAAAACGACTACGCCTGTATTGATAATTGAGTAGGGATCAGCGGAAAGCTCAAAGTAATCTATTTCTTTTTTAAAGGAGAAAAGCAAACCAGATTTATAACCCAAAGATAAAGATTATTTATTTTAATCAAAGAAACCTTCAAGAGGGAACAGGAAAATTTGCCCTGAATGAAGAATTAGTTAAGTGGGTCTAAGGAACCTAAAGTATTCACATATTTTCCATAAAGAGATTTGTACTATGCAACCAGAAAGGTAAATACCTTATGTAAATTTAACATAGAGTCCAGATAGCCTAATGAATGATACTCGTTATTACAGATCATTTCGAGCGATACTTCGCTGACTTTTATTCTTCTAAATCTTAGCAAATGAAACTTGAAAAATTTCTTCTTTCCCTTGATCCCATTTAGAATAAAAACAATTAGACTTCCACAAAATGTGCTGTTTTAAGCTTTATCTTGTAGTCTCAGCTGGTGGCGTTACATCAATCTCCAGTCAAAAATGAGACACAAAAGTTTCTTCCGAAGTTTCCTCTGCAAAATCTTGAAGACTTCTCAAAAGACACGCGATATTTCGGACGATTCTCAGAACACTCACGATTATACATCCGCTTAACCAACCAAGTGAACCAACTATCATCAATCATTTACATATGACCAAGCCATCTTAATACACTTTCGTATATTCCCCCACTTATGTCTTTCTTAATAACACCACACAACTCCCTAACACGTTCATTCTTCATTTTATCAATTCTCACACCTAACACGCCCTTAAGATTGTCCATCTGAACAGATTGTACCCTAGATCTTTACCTCTTGTTCCACACCATAGTTTCATTACTATACATTAGCACCGATAACAACATACCCTCATGCAGAACACTAGCGCGCACACGACTTAGTTCCCCTGCATTCAAGAATGATTCACCAGCCACCTTCCTACAACTTTCTACAGCATATTTTCCCTTTTCATCTAACATATAGCCTAAATATTTAAACTTTAGATATTTGATCCAATTGCTCAACATCCAACATGATTTCACACCGAGGTATTATGGACCTGCAACAGGCGTATGACAGGATTAATAAGGAAGCTCTGTGGCAGATATTAGTGATATATGGTGTTGGGGGGTAGGCTTTGAAAGGAGTCAAAAGTATATATGAAAAAAAGTGAGGTGTTTAAGAATAAATGGACTTGAAAGTTAATGGCCTAATTAATATTAATAGTGGAATGAGGCAGGGATGTGTTATGTCTCCTTGGCTATTTAATTTGTAAATGGACGGGGTGATGAAAGAATTAAAGGTAGGGGAATATGCTAGACTGGTGGAGAATGAAAGAGAGTGGAAGGTGCCCTGTTTATTGTACTCTGATCATTTGGTTTTGTTTGGCGAATATGAAGAAAGTTTTAGAGAATTGGTAGATGGGTTTGAAAGTAAATGTAGATAAGATTAAGGTGAGGAGAGTCCGCATTGTGAAGTCATATTGGATTGTGAGCAATTGGAGCAAATATCCGAATATAAATATTTAGTATATATGTTGGGTGAGAAAGGGACGAATGATGCAGTGTGTAGGAGGAGAGTTGTGAATGGGAGGAATGTGGCTGGTGCAATTAAATTCTTGGTGGATACCAAGAGACTAAGTCTAGAGTGTGCCAGGATTTTGCATGAGGGTATGTTGTTACCTGTGTTAATGTATAGTAGTGAAACTATGGTATGGAATAAGAGGTATAGATGTAAGGTACAATCTGTTCAGATGGACAATCTTAGGGCCATGTTAGGTGTGAGAGGAATAGATAAAATGAGGAATGAATCGTGTTAGGGAGTTGGGTAGTGTGAAGAAAGGCTTAAATAAGAGAATAAACGAGAATGCTTTAAGATGATTTGATCATATGGAAGGATGGATGATAGTTGGGTGAAAAAACGGATGTAAAGTGGTGAGTGTGCTGGGAATCTACCCGCAGGCAGACCGAAGAAAAAATGGATTTAGTCAGAAAAAGAATGCCTGAAGGAAAGGAATGTCAGTTTGTCAGAGACGAGAAGAAAGGGGCTTAATAAGAGTGAATGGCGGAGTTTTGTGAAGATTTTGGCTATGTTTGTGGGCCTGGGCCAGGGGATGAACCCCACATTCACGAGATACCACAGTGAGGGTCCGTCGCAGTCTAACGAAAAGCCCTAGGGTATATTTTATTTGACTGCTTCGAGCTCTCATTTCCTTTCAATTTGCGTCATACTCTTCTATTTAACTATTCTATTTCAGTGCATGTTATGCACCCAACCCCATATCTAGTGGTATATATATATATGATAATATATAATATTATATATATATATATATATATATATATATATATATATATATATATATAGTATATATATATATAATATATATTATAATATATATATATATATATATATATATATATATATATATATATATATTTTTTTTTTATGAGTGTGTGTGGGGGGGGGAGGGAGAAAGAATTGCTCACATCGTATGTCTTGCCGTGTCGTAGGCGCGACTAAAGGACGGTGGTAGTTGGGTTTGGGAGTTGCCCGCTACCACTTATCTTTTGCAGGAATGCTAATGCATGCCTCGAAGAAGGTCGTGATCGCTGCAGCGGCCTTCTATCTTCGGGCGAAAATGTATGAATCGTATGGGACATGGAATGCAGAGATATAAATGTGAGGATGAGGTGATGCGATGTATTTTAGGAAAGGGGCAAATTTGTATGATTTGCTCGCTGCTGACTGAAACAACAAAGATGAAAGGAAGCTGTGAAAATGAGTGGTGTGGTGTGAAATGTTTGTGTGCTGGTGTGGAAAGGAAGTGAGAGGGGGTAGGGAGGAGTTGCAATTCTATAGTGAGTTTGTGGTATAGAGGATAGTAGATATTTGTGTGAATTGTGATTTACTAGTAATTAAACTAAAAATGCGTTAAATTTAAGTTTGAAAAGAATCAAGAAGTATTCCAGGTATTATGACATATGGTCCATCTGGGGTAATGTTGAAGAGAGTGCGATTTTTCTGGAGATACATTCTGACTGAGGGTGATATATTGTATATGGAATGGGCAGAGTAGGTGCTTCAGAAATTGATTGAATCGTGCTGGGAAACAAATAGACAGTACAGCGAGTTAGCGAGTCAAATAAGGAGCTCGGTGTGTCACAGGTGGCTCTCTCGGTTGCGCTCAGGAATGACACTCGTGTCAGAGGTGTATGTTGATTTCTCTGTGAGCGCACGTAGACGGTGGCGTTTAGGTGCGTATGGCCTGCTCAGTATTATAACGCAAGAAAATTACGACGCATCGAGTATTTCACTACCGACAAACGCCCTCCCCTACCGCGTAGTCAAGGGGGTGGGAAGTAATGCAGAGTCGGCGAATATACAGAAATGAAAAAATAATAAATTATAGATTTTGAGGAGTATATATAATATAAAAAAAAAAAAAAATAAATAAATATAAAAAAAAAAATAAATAATAAATCTAAAAGAGGTAGAAGATAATGATATATGAAAAGTAATGATAATTGCGAACCTGTAAGTGTATGATCATGAGTATTCCAAAATGTACGTGAGGTCGAATTAAGAGCAATCGGATTAGTTACCTGCGCCTGTGGTCAAATTATGTATCGTCATCCTACCTGGTACAAGATACTAGTAGAGGTCTTAAAGAATAAGAGCCGCAGTCTACGATGTTCGCAAAAGAAGAAATTGACTACATCGATAATGACGACACGTGATCGCGTGCTTATCGAATTGAGTAGTAGATCTGAATAGAGTAATTATAATTTGGTTGCGCCAAGTCTATATAAAGTGTATTCATTATATCCTTAATAAGTATGTTCTCGACATTAACTGAGTATAATCAATTTAGGACATTGTCGCACAAGATCTCACATGAGATATTCTGAAACTAGAATTAGGATAAGTGCAAACATAATTAAGCGTTATAGAGGACGGGGATTATTTTAATTTTATAAGAAGAGAAGAGAAGAAGAGAGAAGAAGAGAAGAAGAAGAAGAAGAGAGAGAGAGAAGAAGAAGAGAAGAAGAAGGAGAAGAAGAAAGAAGGAAACTAGCGAGAAAGACAGATAATACAGAGGCGTGGCAAAAACTAGTCGACCGAGGGCTAGTCGGTTTAGTAGTTGTTATTTATTCTTGAGTGTGTGTATGTATTAGAACAAAATGTTATGGTATTTTGAGAATAGATATGTTTATTTTACCGCCTTGTCTATGTAACTATGAGGTCTGTTCACTGTAGAGCAGTGTGGCTTTTAATCAACTAAACAATAGTATTGTTAATTAGTATTTTTATTATTGTATGGATGTGTCTCTGTATGTAACTATGAGTGGCGTAACTCAGGCAGTTTCTGTTTCAAGCACAGGACGATCGATAGTGGTGTTGGATGTGTCCACTGTCCAATGTGAGCATATGATTGTGCCTCTCAGTAATGGTTGTTTTGTTTCTAAGCATCTGCATTGCATATGCTACATGGGGTGTGTGTGTGTTTTTCCTACTGGTTGATCGATTAGATGACGTCTTATAGAGACTCTGGTCTTGGGATTTTAGGTTTTATTCAGTTATTCAGTGTGATCGATAATCACCGTCTTAAAAGTGTGGCGTGTTCTAGAGAAGGAAGGAAGAAGAAGGGAAGAGAAGAGAAGGAGGAAGAGAGAAGAAGAAGAAGAAGAAGAAGAAGAGAAGAGAAGAAGAAGAAGAAGAAGAAGAAGAAGGGAGGAGAAGAAGAAGAAAGGACGAAGAGAAGAGCTGTGGTGAGTATTATTAACTTTGCCTATCCAATAAAGAGAACTAACTCCGAAGTGGGAAATGTAGGGCGGTATTTGTCCTGAATTACTTCAAAGCCGGCCTGGGTGCGGGTGGGGGGGGTGGGGCTGTTTGGTCCCCGTGAGTGCCCGGTTTCCATAGGCAACCAGTTCCGGGAGAATTGTTTCATTATATATAAGCCTTTGCCCATGACTTTAGAAATGATTACCGTGAGGCCCCTTGCAATTTATCCCAATGCATATTTATTTTAATATATCTCCATGTGATTGTTAAGCTATAAATATACAGGACTTGTTATATGTATAGATTATGGTAGACTAATAACTAGTAAAGTGTGGAATTATTAGACGTGTATGCTAATCCGGATTAAAGATAGTAAAAAAAAGAAATGAAACGTGGTTGAATGCTACTAAAAGTAAATGATGAGTTTCAAAAAAGAAAGATGTTTAGAATTATATAAGGAGCTAAAAAAAGGAATACTAAAAGGTTCTTACGTAGGAGAAAACAAGAGGAAAATGACAGTTTTGGAAGGGAGGATGAATGGGACTTACAAGGGAATAGGAAGCTCTTCTGGAAGGAAGCGCGAAAGTTTAAGAATGGGAATAAGAGAAATCTGCTTAGAATAATGAATAGGGATGGTGCTTTCGAAACTGATGAAACGGATGTTAGGGGAGTGTGGAGGGAACACTTCGAAAATCTGCATAACATTGGCAGTAATGAAGACCCGTGATAGGCCAACAATAAGTGGTATGGGTTGATGGGGCAAGAAGAATGGTATTATGGGGATGAGGGTTATTAGTAAGGAGGAGCGTAATGGGTAGAGTGAGAAAGCTGATGAATGGTAAATCTGCAGGTATAGATTATAGATGAAATTACTGGTGAAATGATCAAGAACGGAGGCGAGATGATGATTGATTGGATTTGGAAGTTGTGTAACAAAGCGTTTATGGAGGGTGTTGTTACGAGGGATTGGTGGAGAGCTATAATAGTACCCTTATATAAGGGTAAGGGGGATAAGGGTAACTGTGGGAATTATAGGGAAATTAGTTTATCGAGTTGTAGGGAAGATATATGCTGGTATTTTGGTCGAAATAGTGCGTTAAGTGACTAAAGGATGATTGGTTAAAGAAACAAGTGCGTTTGGAAGTGGTTAGAATATGTGTGTATCAAATGTTTACATTGAAACAAATTGATTGAGAAAAAAACAGAGACGAATAAATTGTATTAGGTTTTATGGATTTTTAAACAGGCGTACGATAGGATTAATAGGAAATCTCTATGGCAGGTGGTAGTGATATATGGTGTTGGTTGTAGGCTTCTGAATGGAATCAAAAGTATGTATGACGATAGTGAAGCGTGTCTAAGAATAAATAAGTGATTGGGTTAATATTAATAGCGGAGTGAGGCAAGTATGTGTTATGTCTTCTTGGTTATTCATTTTGTATATGGATGAGATATGAAAGAGAATAAGAAGTGGGGTTGGCAGGAGGTGATGGTAGAACAATAAAATAAATAATAAGTATATATATATTATATATATAATATATTATATAAAATAATATATAAATATATTAATATATATATATAATATATATATATATAATATAATATATATATAAATATATAATATAACTATATATATATATATATATTATATATTATATATATATAATTTATTATATATATATATAATTATATATATATATATTATATATATATAATTAATATTTATATATATTAATATAGTATATTATTTATATATATATATAAATAATTATATATTATATATATATATATTATACTATATTATATTATTATATATTATATATTATATATAATATATTTAATATAGGTATAGATATATATATATATATATATATATATACTATTATATATATTATATTGCATCATAAGGTATTTGAAAAAGTGAGGTTAAAAGATACTAATATAAAGTATATATTATATATATATATTTATATATATATTATTTATATATATTATAATATATTAAATAAATATAAATATATATATTATATATATATATTTATATAATATATAATATATAATATATATATATATATAATATTATATATTAATTATATATAATATATATTATAATATATTTATTATTTATATATAATATTTATATAATATATATATAATATTATATATAATATATATATATAATATTATATATATAATATATATATTTTAATATATGAGTATATTATATATATAATATATATTATATATTATAATAATATATATTTAATATATATATTATATATTATCAGAGGGACCCTACACTCGGGCTGCTCGGACTTAGCCCGAGTTATCATTATAGAAAAGATCGATCTTCTTCAAATTTCATAAGTTACGATAAAATTCTTCTATTTTTTGGCGAAAATTTGTCATATGAAAAAATAAAACAAATTAAAATTCTTATTTAAAAATTTATTAAAAACATTTAAAGAAAATGCTATTTTTCAATCAATTATAGAAGGTGACTGCTTGTGCTTTTCCGAAAAAGCGGAGAGAAAATTAAATAGTACCAATAGAATTATCTACTATAAAGAAAACGTAAAATTTGCAATAACTTAAGTACCTAATATATATACTATGTATATTTATATATATATATAATTATATATATATATAATATATATATATTATATATAATATATATATATATATATATTAAATATATATATATATATTATATATATTATATATATATTATATTATATATTATATTAATATAACAATGAGTTTGAGGTAAGTTTTTCCCAAAAAAGATTGGCATATAATGACCCAATTCAAGCAATTCATCAAAATATTAATTTTATTGCAATGAAACCAGCCATCCACAATCATTGAGAGCTGGATTCATAGACTTATTTCCCATCTTCAGACAAAATATCTTATTCTTAGTAGAAAATTTATGTAGAGATGTTACCAAATTCGTACATTAAATTGAGATTAAAACAGTATCGAGAAAGTGATCTAAGCTATCGTATTCATTTACTACAGATGTTTGAAAGCTAAATACTCAACGAGTAAATGGCTAAGAGCGAGTTGAAAAAAATAGACTGTGCACTCTCTTTGCAAGTCTTTCCCAGGTTCTCATTCTGGAAATGACAGGCTATGATTGGAGGGCTTTAAAATATGAAATTGCTCCCTAAAAACATTAAATATATCCTCAGATGGGCATATAACATGAAACTTGGACTTATTGAAGTTTTCCTTGTTTATAAACTTCACCTTCCACTTGAGTTTTTCTTTCGGACTGAAGGATTTAGTACAGGTTCGTAGAATATTTTAACATTTTTAATCCACTCGTATTAAGCCTGTAATGAAGCTAAAGATACATATAGGAATCGTGAGTGGATTACCTCCGGCGAACGATTTATGCAAGAGTGCTAGCCCTACTGTGCTAATGACAATCCCATAATAGTTCCAAATTTAACCCTGCGTGGAGATTCGTATTTGAATTTTTTGTTTGTGAGCTGTACATTCTGAAAGAGATTTTTGAGTAGTTGAATGAATTTGGTAGCAAGACAGATTTGGCAACTTCTGCTAAAAAGGGATATGAGTTTTGATTGATAGTAAACAAACAGTCAACAATGTGCCAAAGCATGTTGTGTATGTTTGCGTGTATATAAGATTTGTTCGAAATTAGAGCTTGCTGAAACAAGTGTCCTGAGCGTTTAGACAAAATATTTAGGATCATATTATTGGATGTGATTACGGAACGAGAGATGTATAGCAAGAGGACTCTCATAGAAAAAGTTTGCTCGCGATATTGCATATGAATATGGTGTCTTCCCTTGATCACTTCTTCCTAGATCGATTATCTTTCATAACTTGGTGAAAAGGACTAAATGACCTAGCGAGTGCGGTCTTAACGCAGGATCTTCAATAAGAAGGTCTAGTGATATAGATATGAAACCTTTGAAAGTGTTAGATCTTATTAGGTACATGAAGAAGAACTGAAATGGTCTAGGGGAAATCAAAGCAAAGGATTATTAAACTAACATAAAAGCTCACGATAAATATATGATCAGTTAAGTGGATAGAACTCCAATGTAAAGTGTGTAATGTATCAATACTTTTCTATAGATTACAGATTGAGTGATTAAGAGAAGAAATAGATGATTTATGGAAAGAGACTAGATAATTATCCAAAATAGAGAATTACGAGAAGTGGTATGTGAATATGAAGTTGAGTTTATATAAGATAAGTATTAAAAGTGGTTTAAATGATTGTAATTAGATAATTTAATATAAGAATGAAATAGTAGTATTAGTCGTAAAGAGTTCTCATGTCATGATTATAGAGTTAGATGATTAGTGACGGTAGTTAAGCGGATGTATATTGGTGAGTGTTCTGGGAATTGACCGACTGGTAGAGACCAAAGGGAAAAATAGGTAATATGCAGTCAGTAATTATGAATGAATATAGCACTGTGAATGAGTAGAGTAAAATATTGATGATAGTTGATAATATGGCAGATGAGAAAGTGCCCACAATAAGAGTTGATAATAATGGCGTTATTGAGTTTGTTTAGTATAATGAGGTATTTAGTTATTGTGGTGAATCAACCCACCTATGTGCCAAGGGTAAGTATATCTCACATTATAACGATTTAGATGCCATTAAGTAGTTAGGGTCCGTCGCTGATTCCCGTAATAATGCTCTAGGTGTGTGTGAATTTATTACTGACTGCGGCTCAGAGTCTCACTAAATAGTATAAAGTTTTTGTAATGCTGGCTTTCTTATTCTGACTATTTAGCAATTATATATATTCTAATTTGAAACTATACTTTATTCTGTTTTCCGGATGTGCATGGTTATCGACCTAACCATTATATCGCAGCTCATGTTAGAATAAGTAAGTTGGGTTTATTAATATATATTAATATTATATAAGATATTATATATATATATATATATATAGAGAAGAGATAGAGAGTAGAGCATGTAGATGAAGAGAGAGAGAGAGAGAGAGAGAGAGTATTATTGTTATGGACAGTCTTATTATAAAGGATATAATTATAAATAAATCTTATTTATTTTGTTAATATGTATGTGAATAAAGCTTATCGATAATACTTATAATATTTTAAACCAGCATAGTAGGTGAATAAATAAAATTACTCCATCCCTATTTCCTTTTCTTTTACTTTCAAACGTGAATAATAATGAGTCAATAAACGTCGTCGGTCTTATTGCTGGTGGTCGTATAATAAAAAGTTAAGCAACTCGCCCTGATAAATAGCCTTATAGTGAAATCGCCAAAATTATAATACTTCATATATAGATCAGACAGAATAAAAAATAAATAAACAAGAATAATTCTATAATATAATATATGTTAATATTTAATATAATATACATTAAATAATTAAAAAAGGAAAAAAATAAATATTATATTAAAAAACTAATATAATTTATTGAGCTTACTATTGATCTATATAATATATTATTATGAATATAAACTTTGATGATTACACTATTATTATGATATTAAGCTTTTGAAAGCATATATAGAGAATAACCCAATATTTTTATATTATACAATTTCTTTCCGTTTGAGTTATTAGTCCTAAGTTACTAAATTAGAATTAATAATTAACCATACATGGAATCATATATAATAAATAAACCTAATAGAAATCAAACTAAATATGTTAAATGAATACATATTATTAAATTATAATATACCATATATATTAATATGATATTTAGATTTTCGTATTACTGTAGTCTAGTCAATATTAAGGATCCGGTACATCTTGATTTCATACGTGATAACAACGTATCCAGCCTAGAAAATATTTACGCATTTAATCCTATTTTAACTATAGTAAGCGTATCTTGTGACGAATATTAATTAGGGAAACATTCTCAGATAGACATATAGATATTTAATAGGTGCGCCAATTTCCTAATTCTTCTAGAGAAGCTTATAATCAACTCTGTGTGATGTTGCCTGTTATGCGATTCTTTTGTCAGCAGTTCTAAATTTAATATTATTATTTAAATATATAAATACCTTCATTATAAAAATAATAATGACTATAGCTAAAGTAAATTAAAATAAAATAAATAAATTAATATCAAGTATAATAAAGCAGCAATACATATAATTTATAATTAATCATATATAATTAATTTAATTATAATTATAATGACTAAAAAATAATTTCTATATATATCCGAAATTTATTAAATTAATTTTTATAAAAATTTCAGTTAAAAATATTGTCTCTACCAGGTTGTGAATTCTTTGACAAAGAATTTCAGTACAAAGTACACATTTTTCTATGTTTTTTTTTTTACATACCGCTATAATTCATATTTGAAATTGTTCCTTGAAATTTAATACACTCTCATAATAATCACAAGGTTCACGATTCTGTGCTCTAATATATTATACTATAAATTAAATAATAATATTATTAATATAAAAATTATTTTTATTCACTTTGATTTTAGTTGTTTATTGATTATAAATATAATTATAAATTGAGAAGTAACTGTTAGTATTGATAATACTGGCGATATTGGAATCGTATTCGATTTAAGTTTCATTAAAAATGACTAAATTCTTTTTCGAGTGTGTTGTTAGGCCCATTGAAATTCAAATGAATTTTAATGAATATTGATGAGATAAACCACTATTCATAAATAAGACGTAAATAATAAACTGCAATATAATAAATAATTATAATAGACAATATAAATTAATAAGGCAAATAATTTTTTTTTTCGTAATAATATAATAATAATATTAAATTAATATAATATTAATAATAAATAATATTAAATATTAATAATAATTTATTAAATAATATATAATATATAATAATATTAATAATAATAATATTTTAATAATAATATATATAAATAAATCATAATATAATAATAATAATAAATAATTATAAATTATTAAATAATAAATAAATATATAATATATATATATAATATAATAATAATAATTAAGAATTAATATAATTTAATAAATAATAATTATATATATAATAATAATATAATAATAATATATAATATAATAATATATTAATAAATTAATAATATATATATAATATTATGTAAAGTATAATAATATAAATATCGGCAAGGTTAATATGACTCATGTTCTCTTATATTTTCGCTTATATAATGAGTATATCAAAGAATGACTCTATAAATGTAATAACAAATTATGATATAACTAATGTCCGATGTACCAATTTCACAAACACACTAAATCTTTAATCACCTACACCACAAACTACCACTAACTACCACACCACCACCTAATAATCCTAATAAAAAAAATACAACAATAATATAAAGGACGCATGAAGTAAATATATCTTATGGCTGTAATTATGGAAAAATTGACAATATTTTATATATATATATCATAATAATATTATTATTTTTAGTCTAATGAATATTATGATATATATAATATATATCTTCTTTCTTTCTATTCTTCACCTTCCTTCTTTATGTCACCAAGATGTAGAGTATAAGGTGCTGTTACTAATAACATCGGAAAAGATAAAAGCAGTAGGTAGAATCATATAGACAATGATAAATACGTGAGTCGTAATAATGAAAAGCCCAGCCTTAAACCGACTCCCCTTCTAGTTACCATTTAATATAGTGGAAAGAGTCATTCTTCAACAGTACAGAAAATCCAAACCTAGAGAGCATCATGCCGGACCTGACGTAACGGACCCTCACTTATGTGATAAATATATATGCCAATTGTTAAATATGGATCTATTGCTTAATAACTTACTCTGGTGGGCCACAACCATGTCCCCCATACAAAACCCCGCCATTCTCTCCTATCATGCACCTTATTCTCGCCGAATCTGCCATAAATCTCACATTTCTTACTCACTTAGACATTATTCAAGTTACTAACCTAGACTCAATCCGTACTATTTTACTACTATATTTAATACGGTTAACCTACCAGCCGCAGTAATAGTTAGCGTCACTAACTTACCACTGGTCTATCTATATTTTCGCGGCACAGTTATACCTTATAGTACCTACTAGAGGCGTGAGCCTGAGGGCCCGGGCGCTAGCGCCGTACGCATGCCTCACTATAGCGTATAGCTGGCGGCCTCGGGATTCCCATAAACACACTCAACCACTATAACATCCGCTTTATAACAATATAATCCTATCTATATCAAATTCATCCTTTCCACTATGATCCTAATAACCATCTCAACATACTTTCATTTATCTCTACATTACCCCTTTAATCTTTAACATCACCACACCACTCTCTAAATACGTATCATTCCTCTCTTTATTCAAATTCTTTCATCCATAACCTGTGAGCACACCCCTAAGAAGTGGTATCCATTCTGAACTACAATGATACTTTTAGATCTTTATAATTATCTTATTATTCAGAACCTAATAGTCTCAACTTACCATTACATAATAACACAGGTTAACATAACATACTCCTAACATGTAAGACTCCAATGACCACACTCATATAAGACTTAGTCCCTTTGTATTCACCAACGATTTAATTAGCCACCAGCCACCTTCCTGCTATCAACAACTTTCCTACTTAACTACACGTAATCAGTGTCCGTTCCCTTTCTCATTCTCAACTAATATATACCCTAAATATTTAAA
Organism: Trachelipus rathkii; assembly: GCA_015478945.1. Lineage (NCBI taxonomy): Eukaryota > Metazoa > Arthropoda > Malacostraca > Isopoda > Trachelipodidae > Trachelipus > Trachelipus rathkii. Next base: position 7,072 of record JABUQX010013008.1, on the reverse strand, counting down.
CTACAACATCTTGCTATACTAGCTGCCTCACTCCAATATTCATATAGAACATAACTTCTACACTAAGAGGAGTGTCCTCACTTCACAACCTAAACATAAACTCTTAATACATCTTATCCACGTTTACTTTTCAAGCCCCTCCTTTCACACACTCGCGCAAATCTCTCTATCTAAATCCTCATCAAACTACTCATTTCAGGATTGCGCCACACAGAACCAGAGAAAATCATCCGCATATAATAGGTAGGGCACCCATTCCACTCACTCCACATTCTTCCACCACTCTAACAGCCAGTTTCCTGCCGAATCCCCACCATAACAACCTTACTTTCTAAAACCCAGATACTATGAAAATTGAGACTACGAACAAGGAGACATAACACAGCCAATGTGTCTATTCCGTCACCTATTAATCCTAAACCAATCACATTGACACCATTTATTCTTACACACGCCTTCACTATCGTCCATACATACTTTTGATTCCATTCAGAAAGCGCTAAGCAGCCCAGCTAGGTTGGGAAAAGGTAAAATATGCGACTAAGACATATCCTTGCCATCCAACGGCTTCCCTATTTCTTGTCTCTGATCGATATCGCCTGTGTCAAAGATGCCATAAAACCTAAATATACAATTACTCTCATGCGTGTAATCCGCATACGATATTCTCATATCTATTGTTAGTAAAGGCCTGAGTCTTTCGGTACCAAGTATCTTTATCCAAGCAAGCGAGAATGCGCTATTCTTACACATCGTCACTAATATACTGATCCAGTGATAAGAATTCGTTCACCGAATTTCCAGTCCCGTGTGCTAGTCAACTCGACGCTACATACATGTACTAGCTCAAGATAGATAATAGATAGAATTAGCATCGAAGTCATGATAAATCGATAGATACGATATAGACCCATGAAACATTATTAGACACTCAATTAGAAATAGATGCCTCTCCATATAATGATGTTGATACAAGAGTTCCCAGCATTTCTCCGCGAGCGCCTTATACAATGAGGTGAGAGCTAGAATTACCGCGTCTCCTAGCCGAGAATCGAGCACGTATGGGAACTATACCCTCACAGAAATATAATAAGAGTGAATATATATATAGATATAGAGAGAGTAAGAAGTAATGAAGTAAGAAGTATATGAGATATAGATAGTAAGTGAGAGATGTGAATAGTATATATATAATGAGAATAGTAAAGTAAGTAAGTATCAATAATATGCACATAAATATATTAGTAATATATTATGTAGATAAGTATCGTTAGTAATCATCGTACAAAGTTAAATATATAATCTACAAAATATAGGGTAAGATATAGTTAATTATAGTTAGTAGAAAATACTAATACTCAATAAATACGTGTGAGAAATATTCTATCTGTGTGATAAACGAATCCTATGAGTAAGGCTAGCAACAGGTGATGGCGCGTTGAAAAATATTCGGAAGGTAGCTGATCTCAGACGTGAGTCCAACCTCTATTCTTGGAGTACTGGTTTATAGACAGATATAATGTATCCCATCAACTGAGGTTATGAGGTGAGGTAAATAAGAAAACATCGAAGAACCAATATTAAATGAGAATAAAGTTGTAGTGGTGTTTCGAAAGATAGGTAAGTCAAACTTACCAGTTTGCCTAATATTAGTAAGTTATATATATATTATATGTAAAATATAGCATTAACTGCAGAACAATATATATAATGCTATCAATGTATTATAAAATATAATACTCCAATTGTGCCTGAAGTGAGCAAACACACGAACCTCATGCATGTTAAATTTGTATGATAATTTAACAACTAATATTTAAAACTAGTAATAAAATAACATAAATAAATTATATAATACGAGCTTTCGTTTCCGATTTGTTAATGGAAAAACTCTCTTAAAGAATCGCTGTCATCGGAATGAAAATATCTGCTTGGTTCTTTTTTGTTTGAATAAATTTTATAATTTGTTCGATATTATTATTCAATATATATTATATTAGTATTGAATTTATTAAATTCATCAATGAATTATTTTTGGATATTTTTTAAATATACTTTTAAAATTTTTATATTTCTATTTCTTCGCTTTTATTAAGAAAAATTATTCTTTGTTGTAATTTTTTAAATGCCAGTTAATATAGTACAATCTGGGTGTAATACTTCATTATTATTGTGTTCAAGAATCGGCTCTTTATAATATATAAATATCAATGGTTGATTATCTCTACATTCTCTTAATGTTAATTGACTTATGATTTGCTGGATATTTCTTGGGTTAAAGTAAGCAGCCAGAAATTTCTATTGTATCTTCTACTAGTCAATTATCGAATGTGTTGGTTCTTCTATCAAAATCGTTATTAGTTTTCGAACCTAATACGTATGTAAATTTATGATTAGCAATTGTAGTCATCGTGAGACTCGTGTAAATATGACATTAGGAGTGTTGTATTTATTTTCTATTGTTATTTCTGTGGTATTAGGTTATATAGGATTTTAATATCTTTTTTAATGGTAGAGTATCAGATGATATTAGCAATGTTGTTGGAAGCATGTTTTTTGTTATAAAGGTGGATTTGGGATGGGGAGGTAGATTTTGATGATGTGTTAAATTTTATTGTTTTACTGTGTTTGAAATATTTTTACTAATATTTCAGTTGATACTTTTTTGTTGATGATATAAGGTGGGTATGAAAGTTTTTTGAAGTTGGAATATAAGAAGTTAATTTCTTAATTTTATTCTGGTCATAAAGCCAAGAGTCAGATAGAAATGAGAGAATGAGAGTGAATACCTTATATTTTTGTGTTAGTTAATATTGGTTGAAGAGATAATCCAGTGTTGTAAATAATGGGTTAGAAGTAGTGGTTTTCTGTATATTTGTGTTACTGTAGATTTGTGTTTTGTGCCATGAGATAAGTGCTATCTATAAATAGAGGGAGATTGCTTATAGTAAAGAAAGATAATCTTTAGTATATAATTTATATAATGGGGATAGTTGTATACTATAAATGTTGTGTTGCTAATTATTTGTGTGAATGACAGTGTGAAAGTTCTTCTGACAAGTTACTCTATCTTACCTCTGATGATGTTATTCATCGGTTGGGAAGAGGAATCAATGTACAATGTTTAAAATAGGAATTTAAAAAGGAAAATATTAAGTTGAAAGTATCCATAAATAAAATATTATGCAAGTTAGTAGAAGTGAATGAGAGGCGAAATCTCATAACTTTAAACTGTGTTATTTTGTTTAGTAATATTTAGAGTGTACAATAGGAAAAAGTTATGTTTCTAGAGTTAAAGGTATCATAGTTTTTTAATAATAGTGAAGGGGTAAGATAGAGTAGATGTTTTTTATTTTACATTTTATTTGTATTACGATTTGCTAAAGATTGAGAAGTAAGTAGGTACAGGAACAGATGTGATAATAGAATAAGATACACATGAAAGCTATGGTAAGTGTGTGTGTAGTGTTTTGAGCTGTGTGTTATTGTGTAAACTTAAGTCTGATATTCTCATTAATGCATTTTAAATTAGTGGTGTGATTAATTTTGATTTATTAAATATAAAGTAGTGATAGTTGCTAAGAAATTCATGTTGGAGAGTTTATAATTAATTTACGCAGTCTGTAGTAGAGATGTATTGGCGTAGTAGGTAGTGTTGTTTATTGTATTTATGTAGAAATATACTACTTTAGTATATTATGCCAAGTAAAAACTGCTATTGAATATTTTAATTAATAGAGTTAATGTTATTTATAATTGAGTATCGTGTAATTGTGATGATTGATTTGTGAGAGTAATCTTTATATAGACTTACTGTTTAAGTTAGGGCATTGTCGTAGTTAACCAAGATGAGCGTTTTTGTTATTAACGAAATTAAAGTGCATATATCATTCTCTATACTACAGACTTGCTCGTAATACTTTATAAATTAAAATAACTCTCACAGGTAATTTCTATATATAAAGCAACTATCTTACTCACTAATAATAACAACATATCACACACACATGTTTAAAATAATTCTTGATGAACTTCATCTACTAATAGTAACTTAAAGTTCAATTAATCCAAACACACACACTACATATAATTAGCTTTTGAATGTATGATTTCTATCGTATTCCATTAATTCTGTTATATACCTATATGTACTACTTTTACTTAATACTTCTCATAATATCTTTTTAGAAAGAATGATATACATATATAATATTGAATAAAAAATCAATCGATAATATACTATATTTCTATATTATATATCTTACTCTACTTCTATAGATTATACATATTATATGATAATATATAAAAATAAACTATGATATATAACAACATTTTAACTCTAATACGTTAAGTATTACATTAAATTAGAATGTGAAGCTTCCCTTTAATTTACCTCACCTTTGTGTTTTTATACACTGTAACAATTCCCATTCTTAAAGTGAAATTTTTACTTCTCTTTCGTCCAAATTTCCCAATAACTGAAAACAGCTATTGCCCGTTTAAAGTATTTTGTGTTTCGTCCCTCTCTCACCTACCACTTGCAATATTTCTCTATGGAATACCTTTTGCGCAACTTATCCACACTTATTCCCTCTCCACGTCAATAAACATCATCTTTGAGTAATAGTTATGTCAGAGACAAATTTAATTCTAACTGCATATTCCCATAAAATAGCAACCCTCAAAAATACATCTTAAATATATAGTTATTTAACAACCCTCATTAAATCACCGAACTAATAAAATATATTACATTAGTATCTTCTTTTCTAACTAAAATAAACATCCCTACCCATATTCTAATATTAACACTCTTAATATATACTCATGGCACAAATAAACCAAATCATATCCATAGTATCACAATATATATATCAGATAATTACATACCCCCTTAATCTATCATTACATACACTCTAATCTCCCTCCTATATTTGTTATTGACACTACTTGTGTTACATGAGCATTCAATTCTATATCTATCTGGTATATATGTAATGATTCACTAGATAGATATAAGTAACGGTATCCTCTATGACCTCTTGACTTATATATATTTCTATCGCGCTACTTCGTATATGCTCTCCACTCACTATTATTTTAAATAAAAAAAGAAATTTATAACTTAGAATATATAAAATAAAACTTCAAAAAACTTTCATACCCACCTTATATCATCAACAAAGCCCTCAACAAAGCAAAAAAGAGTAAAATATTATCACCAGAAAACATAAAAATAATTTTATACACTAATCTCTAAAAAATAATTTTACCTCTCCCCTATTCCCAAATCCACACTCTAATAATAAACATAAAAAACATCTTACCAAACAATCAATTACCATAAATCACTATATTCAAGCTGATACTTTATCATCCAGACCGAAGCATAAGGATGTAAGTACACAAGACAAGAACAAAGAAGAATCCTTAAGAATTCAGCTGGGTACAATCTGAACACCGAAAGGAATTTTATAAGTAAATTATCGAAAATTAATAACTACGACAATATATCGCTGAATAAGCTAAAACAAGGACTTCAGTTAGCTTGTTAATCTTTATATATGGTCCCGTTAGCACTAACAAATAATTAATGACGAAATTTTCATATATAATTTACTTAATATTTATACTATATAACTATAGATATTTTATTATTAATATTAGGATAATGAATCCAAGCAAATAATACGTAAATGAACTTAGATTAAGAGTAACATATAGATTTATATTACAGGCTTAAACTATTAATATCTAAATTTATTCTTTGAATTTTGTTGATAAAGTCATTAGTGTAATAAATCATATCTTTTTCACAGAGTTCTATAGAGTGTAGATATTTACAGATCTATATAAAAGATAACAAAAATGAGATTATTCTGTCTTATACAATAAAGCATAATTATAAAACCACAAAGAATTTTATTATAATTAAACATTATTGAGGTTATAAAGAAAAAATTAGTAAAATTATATCCAAATTCATTGAAATTGAGTCGACCACTATAATACTATAAAAAATATATTACTAAAAGAAAAAAAACCAACTATAAATTTTAAAAGAATATTATTAGTAAAAACTATACATCTAAAGAATTTCAGATTTAGGTAAAGAATCCTCATAAAAAATGGAAACATCTAAAGGTAATTCCATTTAAAATACATTAAAGGAAAAAAGCTGAAAGGCTTCGTATATTGGCTTTGATTTATCACCTTGATTTTATTTCATATGTTCTATTTTTACTTAATAGTGTATTTGTAAACATATTCAATAATAAATATAAATTTAAAATATAATCTTTCGGTGTATGATTAAAACTCAAGGCTAATAATTAAAATTAATATATATTTATATAATTATATTATAATATATATATTATATTTTATATAATATATATATATTATATATATATATATATATTTATAATATAAATATATAATAATAATATATATTTGTTTTATCATAATATATTATAGATTATATATAATTTTTATAATTTATATTTTTAACATTGTTTATGAACCAATGGAGAAAAAAGAATTAATGGAGGAATTAATAAAAAATTCATTTATTATTTATATATATAATATATTAATTATATATTATATATATATATTTAAATATATATAATATATTAGTATATATTATATATATATAGTGATATTATAATTAATTTAATATAAAGTTGATATATATATTTATATATTGATTTGCCTACTCAAAAATTTTGACCAAGAAAATAAAGTAAAGTAATTAATAATATATATATTTATATATATTATAATATTATTATATATATATATATATATATATATATAATAAATATAATTTAATTATATATATATATATTAAATATTAAAATTAATATAATTATTATATAATATATATTGTAATATTATATTAATAATTAGGCGTAAATAGTAAGCTAGAGCGTCCGTAGTGGTTAGTAGTGTGAACTGTTGGGATTATAACTAGAACTAAAGAACTGAGAAGACAAAAAAAAAATAAATGTGTGATTAGTTTATAAGTAAAAAGAATAATGCGAGTGTTTAGGCATAAGAGTAAGAGAAG